>OZ029914.1:46603029-46635529 GCA_964023275.1 Norana najaformis | reverse complement strand
TATGCACAGTTCTGTAAATTCTGTTAGTTCTTTAATGCTGTTCAAATCCGGACGTATAGGACTCGTCCGTTTCAACTTGTTTACCTGCTGTAACCTGATTCCTGATTCTATAGGATTTCGACTGGAATTCAAGATTTCACCCAAAACGCCCAAGGCCCCAAGCGATTGTAAATAAATTATTTTCAATTAGTTATTAAACTAACATTTAGAAAGGGATGGATGGATAGATGGATGAATAGATTGACAAACTACTTGATGGATGTACGGACGGACAGATAAATGAGCATATAAGTTCGTTCGTTCGTTCAATCAATCAATCAATCATTCATTCATTCATTCATTCATTCGCGCGCTTGTTCGTTCATTCGTTCTTTCGTTCAATCAATCAATCAACCATTCATCAATCAATTAATCATTCATTCACTCGCTGGCTTGTTCGTTCTTTCGTTCTTTTGTTCAATTAATCAATCAATCAATCAAAAATTCATTCATTCACTCGCTCGCTTGTTCGTTCGTTCTTTCCTTCAATCATTCATTCATATGACTAGCTATCTTAACTGGATTCTGGCAGATTAGCTGACTGAGTTCAGCAGAGGCCATTAACGCAGTAGACACTTTTTCATGGACCACATTGGCGGCAACATTTCCAAATAACAGTCTGAATGTTTACATAATGTCTTAATATCCGCACACACGGCCTAATGTCATACACGTAATGTCGAATTAGTCTGTTGCCGCTTAATGTGCTATTTATAGCCATTACCCGGATACAGAAACGGCGCATGCGCACAGGCAATCTAGTCACTTCCGGAAGTTTAGCGCCACGGCGAGAAGCGACGATAGGCAGAAAATAATGGCGCTATATAAATCGCAATCTGGCGATTAGGTTAGCGACAGCCGGATAATGACACACTGCGGGAGGAGTACTGTAAACATCAGTTGCGAGCGCCGGAGGTTTAGACGATGCGTCCTGAACGTAATGTACAAACTGCACCGGGTGCGGTAAGATTCAAACGACCGGTGAGAACAGTTCATCGGTGATGATTGAAACTGCAGATTTGGGGAACTAAGACTAGCAGAGGCCAATAGCGAATAGCTGAGAGTTTTAGTGGAAGAGAATATGGAAACCTGGTGTGATGTTATGGTGTAGTGTAAAATCGCAAATCATGTAGTGTAATGTAAGAACGGGTTTCAAGTTTAGTGCTGTGTATTGAGATAATTTTATCTAATATAAATCCAATCTTATCTTATCTGGTTTAGTTTAATCTGATCTATTTCAATCTTATTCAATCGTAGTTTTCCTGGTATTTTTAGTTTCCTAATTTTGTTAATCTAACCATGCCTAATCTAATCTATTCTAATATATTTTATTTTATCTTATCTAATATAATGACTTCTATAGCGCCGTTATCATAAAGTTATCAATCAGTTTCACTTCCAGTGAACTCACTCGCAGTCCAGATTATAAACCGTCAGAGAAGCCAGGTCGAAACCCGAGAGGCAAGAAATTATCAGCAACTTTTCTGCTTCACACTTTTAATGAACAACCCTCACCCCAGACAGTCTTGCGAAAACCTGCCCCCAGACTCAACGGAACCATTGTTGGAATACCCCACCGGATTCCCCCTTGCATGGACCCTGACCTTAGCGTCCCGTAGATTTTACGGCGTAAACCTTACTGCTCCCGGTGCAGTCGTCTCTTTTGCTCTTCTGGGCAAAGCGCTTCACAACGGCGTCTGTCAGATTCGTCAAAACATTCGTCGCGTTGAGATAAAAGTCTCCGATTGACGTCGGATTCTCTCTTTGATGGCTGAGGACACTCAGGGTCCTGACGCCGATCGGGATTTGCCCGTCACGGGCAGGACAAGGCCCCCTGGTGTCTCTGCCCAGATGGGGCCTCCGGTGGAAGGATGGACGGAGTGTAGGACGGACGAATGAAAGGGCATAGGAAGGAAAGAGGGATCGAATGATGGACGGACGGACTGAATGAAAGACAGATTAACAGATTGGCTGAGAAATAGAGAGATCGATGGCTGGATCGAGAGATCGATCGATTAGTAGAGATATCGATCGATTAATCGATCGAGAGATCGATTGATGGATCGAGAGACCGATCAATCAGGTAGGTAAGTAGGTATGAGAGATCGATGGCTGGATCGAGAGATCGATCGATTAATCGAGAGATCGATGGCTGGATCGAGAGATCGATCGATTAATAGAGATATCGATCAATTAATCGAGAGATCGATTGATGGATCGAAATATCGATCAATTAATCGAGAGATCGATTGATGGATCGAGAGACCGATCAATCAGGTAGGTAAGTAGGTATGTGGGGGTCAGTGGGTGTAGTTATTTATAGGTATATAGGTAATTAGGTAGGCGGTTACATAGGTAGTTAGCTATGTAGGTAGTATGCATGTAGGTAGGTAGATAAATGGGGTAGGAAAGTAGGTAGATATATGGGTAGGTAGGAAAGTAGCAGATAGGTGGGTAGGTAGGTAGGTAGATAAGTAGGAAGTTAGATAGGTAGGAGGTAATTCAGTTAACAAGTAGGCTTTGGAAATGAAAAATTAAGACTCAAGGGAGGAAATAAACTGAAAGCATTACATAAATATTTAATACAATATATATATATTGCATTAAATATATATATATATATATATATATATATATATATATATATATATTGCATTAAATATTTATGTAATGTATTTAATGCAATATATACATATATATATTGCATTAAATATATATATATTGCATTAAATATTTATGTAATGCTTTCAGTTTATTTTTATGTAATGCTTTAAATTTATATATGTATGTATATATATATTCGCAGAAACTTATATTCATTATGTATGTCATATGAATATAAATTATAGGTACAAATAAATACACACACACATATGTATTAATATATCTATGTATATTCATATTTGAATCTGATTGGTTGCACAAAAGAGGATCGTTGCGCAAAATGCGCTTCATAATTACTGTCGGCGGAAGCAATTCGTTGGCTGAGCGAGGAACCAGTGACCTATTTCGACACTCACGTGACTAATGCGCGATCCGCTAAAAATGCTTCTAAGTGCAGACGTGATGTACCGATGAAATGCTTCGCCTTTCCGGCACAACGTTTCATCTGCGGACTTCGAAAACGCCGGCGCTATATAAGTTATTTTTTGTGTTGTTAAGTCACTTTGCTGCTTGGCTTTCATGTTAAATCGCATCTTACACGATTGGCCGCAGTGCATTATGGGATGGCTCGGCCGTTTCTCACGCCCTTTACTTTTCTTTCTCTGTTCTCGTGTAAGTCTCGCGCATGTTTGCGTCGAAGTCTTGCACGCTGCATGAGTTGCGCAATCGCTACGAAAAGTGGTCTGGTCAGAGCAGACATTTTTGTGGCGAAAGTGGTCACAGAATTTTAAAAATTAGCCTTCTTCTGGGTAGTTCGGAAAAATGTCCATTCTGGTGAAAATTTCCCGTTTCTCCCCATTTGCTACGGGCTATAAAAACAATTGCCAGTAACTGCCCTCGTTTTTAGAAGTTTACCCCTCCTATCGCCTTTTTAAATTCCCGGTCGTGGCTTATTTCAGAGATTTGAATCTCGGCCTAGCACGGTACATCCATGGGGACCTTAAAGGTTAAAGGTGAGAAAGTCAAATGAACGAAATTACCTACGGCCTTGCTTACTTCCTCCCTTGTAAAATGACCAGCCACTACATTTCGAGGCTACATTAATAACTGCCTTTACTAGACATTATTTTTATGACCACGTTAAAATCTGTTGTTACCAGACATGCATTCTGGTGGCCGTTCGCGCTCTTTTTCGCCCAGCCGAGCTGCAAATTAGCGCCGGCGATGTCGTCTGCTTGCCTCGTTGCCGTCTGCCGGGGAAAACCGACTGCGCTTCAATTACGCGCTCGCGGATGGAAAAGCGATTATTGGTGGACGAAGACCGTGCAAGGGAACCAGCGCTGGTGACGCTGCAAAGTAGGGAACCAGCGCCGCTGATGACGCGATAAAATAAAACGGTCCGATTGAATCAAATGTGCAAATGGAGGCAAATGGGTTGCCTACGCCATCCGGCCGATCACGCCGATGCCATCCGAAACGGGAAAGGGTTTCTCGCACTGGGTGCTTGTGTGAGCTGGGTAGGTGTTAAAGTAATAGCTGGTAATGTAACGTTATTTAAAAGAATACTTTGATAAATAAGTAAGTAAGTCAGCAAGTAAGTAAGCAAGCAAGCAAGTAAGTAATGATAGGGCCTTCAAACAACATCTCGAGGGCGTTTTATGGAGTTTTATTGAGGGGTGCTAGTATTTGAATTAGTCTAAGAGTTAAGGTTGGTGTGATTGTTAAATATTGTTTTTAACAGCATGTGTTACGTGATACTACGTTAATCGTAATTCCGAGATTTCTACAGCGCCCAACGAAAGCCACGTCGCTGACACCAGCTTATTCACATGCGCTCAGTCAAAGCAAAATCGATAGGCAAAAGGGTTCGGTTCCAGGTCATGATCCCAAAGTCAGACGGAGAGACAGCTATGGGTGGTGGTGTTTGGGGTTGGAGAGGAAAGAGAGATAAGAGGAAGAAGGGGTGTCGTTAAGGTTGTTAGTGATGTTAAAATCGTACTATGTGCAGTGCTAGAGGATTTAACTTATTATTGAATATAGTTATCACACTGTGTTATGTGATACTGGATCTTACCCTGCCAATTGCGATCTATCTCCATCGGGACTTCGGGTGGTGATATTACTTAGGCATTATGCAAACAACGTCATGCGCTTGGCTGACGTCGCTAAGCAAAGGGGAGAGGATAATTTTTAACGCGGACAGAGCTTATATAGAACCCCGTGTCTCAGACCGAGAAATAGCGGTTTTATAGCGCTATACGATTCTGTGGGTACTTTACGACAACAATGTGGACATCTCTGTCGTTGCTTCTGAAATCTACCGAGGAATAATACTCGCACATCTTCTGTGAACGAATGAGCAAAGCGCTCAGGTGTATGACTTTTATCTGTTTCCTTTCTTCTCTGGTCTCCAGGCAACGGGATCTTTTTCTTCACTGGACAGCTCCGGACAACCCCTCTGACTTGACGCAGCGATCGTCAATAAGCTGGCGCCTGAACTATGCTTGGCTTCTAAGTAGAATTCAAGAAATGGCCGAGTTTACGATTACGATTTGAGCTGAAAACAGGCGCACCTGGATGAAATAAAAGCGAAACGATGTCTTATCGAAGGCTGTAAATAATAATAAGGTTCGCCCTACCATAGTTACCATTTATGTTGACTGCAATTTCGTCCGTCCTAGTAACTATACTCTTAGTAATTTGTAATCGTAATCGTAATCTCGAGATTTCTACAGTGTCCAAGGAAAGCGGCACGGTGGTCTATCGGTAAGGCGTTTGGTCAATGATTATGCGGTTGCCGATTCAACTCCATGTAACGACCCTGGGCAAGTTGTTTGCACACACTGTGCCTCTGTCATAAAGCAGTATACATTGGTACCGGCCTAAGCTGGGGAGTAAACGGCAAGTCCTGCGATGCACTGACCCCGTGTCCAGGACCTTGGGAATCTCCACTGCCGGCTCAAGGGCCAAGAAAAAGAGATGAGAGCCCCCTTTACTCTTCTATAAGGAAAGCTAAGCTTAGAAAGATTGAAATTTTGTCCATTAGCTTAACCGTTAAGTAACCAAGCAAGCAAGCTAGCAAGTAAATAAATAAGTAAGTTAGTTAGTTTGTAAGTAAGTAAGCAAGTAGGTAATGCATTTCATAACACGCCATATGTCCATCGAGCGAGCAATTGTAGTCGTGGTTTGGGTCATTGGGGTCAGACAACAAAAGCAAGACGATACATATAGGTCTTAAACCTCTATGAATATGTCTGACTCGTGCTAATAAATAACATTATGAAGTCCCTAGATTTGGTTCGTTACTTACGGCGCTATGTAGATTGTCGTTTTTACAGTTACATTTACAAATGCCTATTTAAAAAGCACAGGGAAATCTAAACCTAGGACGCTGTGGCGAAATTCCGGTTCCTTACCAGGAGAGCCATGCAGAAGACAACTGATTGTACCGAGAAACTTGGAACTCCTTCCACTTCACTCCCTCCTTCCCCGCTTTGTACTCCTCCCTTGACCCTTCAGCCTGTGCTACCCACCCCCTCGGCCGAGGCGATGGCCTCGTGTAACTTGGTGCCCTTGGGGTTGGAAAAGAACGCGGAACAAAACCCACCGTGGAGAATATTGACGAGATCTCGCAGACGCTTGCGAGATTCGTTACGTTCTACTGTGAAGGCTGAAGGATGAATCGGTGATAGGAGCAGAAGGAGGGAGGGATGGAAGGAGGAGAAAGAGAGACGCAGACGGCGATACTGGCAGACAGAGACAGACATAGGCAGACATTAACAGGCAGAACATGGCAGGGAAAGATACGTACAAACCGACATACAGACAGACACAATTACAAGCAGATAGATAGACACACATACGGGCAGGCAGAAGACAGACAGACAGACACACACACAGACACAGACAGACACAGACACAGACAGACACACAGGCAGGTAGGCAGGCAGGTAGGCAGGTAGGTAGACCGACAGACACATACATACATACATACATACATACACATAACACATACACACAGAGACATTCGTTCATGCATAATAACACACAATTTCACATGCACGCAGCCAGCCAGCCAGCCAGCCAGACAGACAGACAAACAGACAGACAGATAGACAGACGTACAAGCAGACAGAGGTGCGATGCTGCGGCCTAGCAACCTTACGCTTCGTTAACCGAATGAGATGCGTGGCTGTCGGATGTTGGATGGATCCATCGACGAACACGAAAGTCCAATCGTCCGATTTGATGTTCCAGTCCATCCACAGCCGAAGAACTACGCATAAAATTCCCGATGACCATCGTCTCTGATTGGTTGGTGTTCACAGCCCTGTATTCTTGCGCCATTCTGGCTGAAAACCCCCTCTGTAAAGTAACATTTTCCGACTAGCGTTGTTTGGAGCCCACACTCCCGCTCTGTAATGTAATCGTGAGCGTAATGGTAATCCCGAGATTTCTACAGAGCCCAACGAAAGCCACGTCACGTGGACCAGCTTATTCGCAGGCGCTCAGTCAAAACAAAATCGATAGGCAAAAGAGTTCGGTTCCAGGTGAAGTCCAACAGTCAGGCAGAGAGACAGCGTGGCAGCTACGGTAGGTGATGTTTGGGATCGGAGGGGAGAGAGAGAGAGAGAGAGAGAGAGAGAGAGAGAGAGAGAGAGAGAGAGAAGAGGAAGAAGGGGAGTAATGTTTTCAGTTTTGAGTGAAAGGCCGATGCAGAAATTGAGAGTGGTGGAGCATCGATGAGTTTGTGTGATGGGTCAGATAACTGTCGCAGTTCTGGGGGGGGGGGATAATGTTATAGAACTGAATAGTTTTTCTTGCTGTTCAGGTTGAACTCTATCGTCTTTTATATGAAATAATCTCGTTTCGTAAAGTAAATCTTTTTCAAATGAAGTTCTATGACGAACGTAACACACAGCCTCATCCAAAAGATTTAATAAGCATAATATTTTCATTAAATAACATCCGAAAACAACCCGGCAGCATGCTTTGCCTTGACAAATGCTACTAGGCTGGATGATGGAGGACGGATACGGAAAACAGAAAGGGGAAGCCCAACAGCGTCAAGAATGACGCCACTGGACGTTCGAACCTGCCAAGGGGTAGGGAACTTGAAGAAAGAAGTATGCCTTGCCCAATACCTATAGACAATTTGAAGAAATTATAACAGTTATGTGGCCAGACTAACACAAACCTTATGCACAGGAGTCAATAACGTTTCTGTTACCTAAATAACACCTGCATAACACCCGCAATAGTAAGTTAGATAAGTAAAGGGCAACTTCTGCGATGAATTGGCCCCGTGTCCAGGACCTTGAGATTCGTCCACTATCGGCTCAAGGGACTAAGAAAAGGGAACGAGCGCCTCCCCTACGTCTCACTTGTGGGATATGGGATACTTTACTTTACTTACAACCCACATAGTCATTGTCCGATTCAGAAACCAGCTGATTACAGGGTGTTGGCCAGCTCTGCTGAGAGGTCGGGTCACCTTCTCCCCACCAAGTTATGCACGGACTGCGACCGCCACCTATTCTTTAGCGTTGTCTTAGGCTCCACACTTTTATTAAATATCTGTCTGTCTGCCTGCCTGCATGCCTGTCTGTCTGCATGTGTGTCTGTGTGTGTGTGTGTCTGTCTGTCTATTTCTCTCCCTATCTTTGATATAAATCTTATCTTCATCACCAGGTTATCCATATGCCATCTGTCTGTCGCGTGAAATTGTCTGTAACTACTTATTGTAAGGATTCAATCCAATCCCTAGTTTATATATATATATATATGCATGTATAAATATATATATATATATATGTATCTAAACATATGTTATATTATATAATGTTGTGTTGTGCAATGCTTTGGTATACTATATTATTCTATGCTATGCTGTTATGCTACGCTATGCCATGCTACGTTATCTTACGCTATGCTATGCTACGTTATGTTGTGCTATGCTATGCTATGCTATGTTGTGCTATGCTATGTCATGTTATCTAATGCTATGCTATACTATGCTATGCTACGTTATGTTGTGCTATGCTATGCTATGCTACGTTATGTTGTGCTATGCTATGCTATGTCATGTTACCTAATGACCTATATTATGTTGTGCTGTGCTATGTTATATTAGGCCTATATTATATTATATAAGATAAACCAAAGATTTTGCTTCGACGATTATTTGATTTTCCGTCATAGATTCGTTAATTACTAATTAAGTAATATCACGTGATCGATTGCCAACTGCAGCTGTTCAATCAGTTTTTTGATTAACTCGTTTCGATTAATTCGTTTCGGCATTGTTCAGCTCATCTCGGCTCCGATCGGGTCCGCCTGGTCCATTATTACTCGGAAGGGGGACAGGGTTTGAGGTCTGTGTACTGGGGAGGGTTCAGAGATGTCACCAGAAGCAATATGACGCAATGACTACTTCCGGCGCTATACTTCCGTCGGCGTAACGTCCATCATCGCCGCTTGATGTCGCCATGGTCACTGGCGACGGTTCCTCGAGAGGTCATGTCACCCCTGGAATAGGAAGATGGACAGGAGGACATGGATGAGGAGGATTGGGAAGCATGATAGGAGGAGGAGGAGGAGGAGGAGGAGGAGGAGGAGGAGGAGAAAGGGAGAGAGAAGTGGAGAAGGTGGAATTGTAGGTTCGAAGAAGGATTTGGAGAAGAATGAAAGAACTGAATGAGTTACATACAAATATACATACATACATATATGCTATACAAACATATACATACATATTTGTAACACATATGTACATACAAAATATACGCATACATGCAATACATACATACATGCACACATGCATGTATGCAATACATACATCCATATTTACATACGAACATACATACATACATACATACAATTCATATATACATACAATTCATACATACATACAATTCATACATAAATACATACATGTAAACAAACATACATATATGCCTACGTAAATACATATATCGTCATCGTCATCGCTATCAACACCAAATTCATCATCGTTATCATTCTCATCACCACTGGATATCAACAACAACAACAACAACAACAACATCCTAACATCCAAGTCTTCTTTTCCCTTCCTCCCGCCAACTAGCAACAGCCTGATCAGCGCTCCCTTGAAATCCACGTTTCACTTCACTGCCACCATTTCCACTCTCTTCTTCATTTCGACATCCACCGCTTGCCATATCACCCTCGCCGCGATCTCTTGCACCGTCCAACGTATAACGTCGCAACATCAAGACGTGCGTTCTCTGCGAAATCCTCCCATCGACACGCACATTCTGATGACGACGGCGCCCCATAGCGTCTTTGCCGCTTCGAAGACGTCGTCTGACTTATTTAAGCCGAGCGCTTTCGATACAATTACGTTGATTTACATATAGATTGAATAAACCTCCGTCGGCCGTTCGGACGCTCAATGGCCGCCATTGTAGTGCCTGAAGACTACTTCGTGCCGTGAGCTGAATGCTAGAGAGAGGCCTCGGCGATCTAGGGACGAATCGAGTGTCTTCTTTTGATCTACGCTTTCGCTTTGCTGCCCAAAGAGAAACTGTTTCTTCGATGAGTCGTGTTGGGGCATCGCTTCCAGCTGGGACCTTGCTAGACTCAGGACCGACTCTGTTCTATGAATGTAAAGTGTGTTGTGTGTATGCATGTAGGTAAACTAATTGGAAACTTCTATAGCGCCGCTATCGTAATGGACTGTCGCTTTCTATAAAAATCATCGCACTCCAAAATCACAATTCTTTGCAGAGAAACATGCAATCGAGAACCGTGAGACTCCTGTTTGTATGTTTCCATGCATGCGTGTATGTTCGTTTGTATATATGTATGTATATATGTATGTTGTATATATGTATAAATGCATGTATCTATATATGCCTCATGTATGTATGTATGTATATATGTATGTATGTATGTATGTATGTTTGTTTGTTTGTATGTATGTATGCATATATGTATGTTTGTATATATGTCTAGGTGTATTTATGTATGTATGAATATGTGTATGTATGTACGTACATATGTATATATATATGCATGCATCTATGCATGTATGTATGTATACATATGTATGTACGTATGTATGTATGCAGCACGTATGTTTATGCATGCATGTATCTTTATATATATGTATGCATATATGTATGTATGTATGTATGCATATATGAATAGATGTATATATGTATGATTGTATATATGTATGTATACATATGTATACATATGCATGTATGTATGTATGTATATAGATATGTATGTATATATGTGTGTATGTATGATTGTATGTATGTTTTTATGTACGCATGCATCGTGTGTCTGCGTCGATTTGTCGCCGACGGAAAAAAACCCGCAGAAAAGGAATCTGTTGGACTCGTTGAGAGGAAGCAGCGACTACGTTGCTACTGGGATTTGGTTCGCACCGGTTGACGCCAGCAGACGTCGTTGTCCTCCTATCTCATCCATCGATCACAGTTTCCGTTTCACGTGCGCTACGATCGGCGTCACACTCGATAACACTTCACGTTTCAACTGTCTCTCTCTTCTTCGCTCAAGCATTCAGTCCTTAGTGTCTCTACGTCGATACTCACGACACACGAGGCTTTCCTTTTAATGATTATCTTGATGTTTGCGATGATAATGACGATTTCGGTGATGGGGGTGATGAGTTGGATGAAGAAGCATAGCGGAAGTGCACTTTCTTAAGCAAGTGCCATGGATATGATGTGTTAGCGACTTCCGTTTCTTAGCCTTGGCATATGAGGGCGGGTGGCTAGCCCGGACATTATCGCAACAACATCACATAACAGTCACATAAACTAAAATAACAAAATAACAATAAAAATAGCATTCACATAAAATAGCCTAACAACATCACATAGCATTCGCATAAATTAAGATAACGAAATAACAATACAAAATAACATTCACATAAATTAAGATAACAACATAACAATTAAAAATAACATTCACATAAAATATCCTAATAGCATAACATAGCATTCACATAACATAACAGTACGACAGCATAACTTAACGTAGCCTCTAACAACACACGATATCACGTGACATCATACCTCTAGTAACTAAGTCCTCGAAGTAGCTCTCCTCTTATAGTAATCGTAATCGTAATCGTAAGCTCGAGATTTCTACAGCGCTCAACGAAAGCCAAGTTGCGGAAAGCAGCTTATTCACAGGCGCTCAGTCAAAACAAAATCAATAGGCAGACAGGGTTCGGTTCCAGGTAAAGAAACAAGAGTCAGGCAGGCAGAGGGTCAATGTTTCGGATTGAAGCGCAAAGAAAGATAAAAGGAAGAGGTGCTATATAAATTGTTGGCGTTACCTTACAGTTACAATACTGTAACTGTACACATTTCTGCTTACAATTACAATCACAAATTTCTATTTACAATTACAAATAATATAATTACGTAACATTCCGGTTTCATTTGCAATCCAACTAATTATTTCCATTCTTCTCCAACAGCCGCCATCCAATCACACTGAACTTCTTACGCAGCTGTCCTCACTGCAGCCACGGTCACTGAACCCATAGGGGGCCCACGTAATGCCACCGTTTGCAGCTGGTGGCCCCATACGTTCCATTGTGGCCCCAACAAACGTGGCTGTCAGAATCTCACTGACACAAAGGCACGGATCTCGTCTTCAAGAAGAGTTGCTGCGTTACTCAATCAGACACCGACGGCGATTGAAGGAAAGCAGCATTATTCAGCAGACGTCACCAGGTGGCGGCAATTTAGACTCCAAAGAGAACGCCTGCAACAGAAAAAACAATAATAGGTATATGTAAGTGTAAATGTTTTTCTACAACGACAGTACGCTTGTAGACACAAAGTGTCTGGTGGTTAATTGCGACAGTTTTCTGACCCGTCATACAAAAAACTCATCGATGCTCCACCGCTTGCAATTTCTGCTTCGGCCTTTCATTCAAAACTCAAAACATTCCTCTTTCACAGATCGTACCGTGACACCCCTTCTTCCTCTTATCTCCCGCTCCTCTCCAACCACAAGCACCACCCCCGTAGCTGCCACGCTGTCTCTCCGTCTCACTTTTGGATCTTGACCTGGAACCGAACCCTTTTGCCTATCGATTTTGTTTTGACTGAGCGCCTGTGAATAAGCTGGTCCCCGCGGCGAGGCTTTCGTTGGGCGCTGTAGAAATCTCGGAATTACGATTACGATTACGATTAAGCACATTCGATGTCGCCTGCTGCTAGACACTACAATTACTTTAGAAAACAAGATTCTTGTCTAGCTGCGGTTAACTATAGTTCCTTTTGTACATATGTTGTATGATTATATGTGTATATGTTTTGTTTCATTATTCACACAGATCATATCCTGATTCCTCTTCTTCCCTTATCTTTCCTGGAGATCCAATTCCACACACCACCCACCGTAGCCGTCTGACTATCAGCCTGCCTGATTTGTGGATCTTGACCTGTAACCGAACCCGTCTCGCCTATCGATTTTGTTTTGATTGAGCGCCTGTGAATGACATCACAGAACTGACAGAACGACTTGAATTTCAACTATCCAGTCACTTGTGTCTGCTTTTGCCAGACACTACTCCTACTGGAGTTCTTTCGCACTGGCAGGTGTCCGCACATAGAGGCGGATTAAAGACAAGACGGACGGACGGACAGACAGACAGACACAGACAAACACAGACACACACAGACACACACACAGACACAGACACACAGACGGATGGATGGATGGATGGATTGACTGACTAACGGACGGACGGACGGACGAAGCATGGTCGGAAAGACGGATGGACGGACAGACAGACAGACAGTCAGACACAGACAAACACAGACACACACAGACACACACAGGCACACACAGACACAGACACACAGACGGATGGATGGATAGATGGATGGATGGATGGATGGATGGATGGATGGATGGATGGATGGATGGAATGACTGACTAACGGACGGACGGACGGACGAAGCATGGTCGGAAAGACGGACGGACGGACACAGACGGACAGAAGGACGGACAGACAGAGAGATGGACGACGGTTAATGCCTTGACCAGTACTTAAGTATCCAAGTATCGACGGGGACCATTTACATTGAACACCAACTGGGCCTTTCACACTCGTCGACCATAATTCTCAGCAGGTGCGCGCGTCTAATGCCACAACCATGGACCCCATGGAGACTTAGTTTCCCCATGGAGATGTCTTTTCTGTCTCCGTGTGCCTCAGTGTATGGTCGTCTATGTTTCGGTTGGTCTGTGTGTATGTCTGTCTGTTTGTTGGTCTGCATATGGGTCTTAATCTCTACAGGTGCCTTCATATGTCATTCTGCCTTCTGCTCGAAGTAAGTGAGTAAGCAAGCGTGTGTAGGTAAGTGAGTGAGTAATTGAGTGAATCAGGGAATTAGTGAATTAGTGAATTCGTCAGTGAACAGTCTGTATGTCTGTCTATCAATCAGTCAGTCAATTCAGTCAGTCAGTCAGTCAGTCAGTCAGTCAATTCAGTCAGTCAGTCAGTCAGTCAGTCAGTCAGTCAGTCAGTCAGTCAGTCAGTCAGTCAGTCAGTCAGTCAGTCTGTAGCAGACAATGATGATGATGACGACGTCTGTCTGTGTCCGTCTGTGCCTTTCTGTCTGTCTGTCTATCTGTGTCTGTCTGTCTATCTGTCTGTCTATCTGTCTGTCTGTCTGTTGTCTGTCTGTCTGTCTGTCTGCCTGTCTGTCTAACAGCAATGCAAAAAGACACACACATATTTCATACAGACAACGTGAATGCGTGCGTGTAAAATGCGTTCCGAGTAATCGTTGTTTCCCATCGTTGACGATGCTCGCAATAAAGTTTCTCAGCTGCTGCAGCTGTTTGCCGGACGCCACAGAAAATCTAACCGACGGTCATTCGGTCGGGTCCACAGTCCCTCGCCTCTGCTCAGTCGGTCCTCTGGGCGCCAAGCCAATCGGCGAGGCATCGAGTCGAAGCCCGGCGGAGGAAGGCAACGCCAGGCCAGACCCCAATGGCCGAGCTTCAGTTGCGAAGCGTCCGTTGAACGGATGAGCCGGTTTATTGTCGGATTATTTCTCAGGCCTCTCTCTCTCTCGATGAGGTTTTCGGCCGCTTTGCGCCTCGCTCTTGTTGGACATGTTCCTAAGGTGATGTGGCTGGTGACGGTTTGCGAAGTGGCGCTATAAAAATCAGATTTGAAGTCAGTAGCCGATGGGGAAACAATTGCGGTGTGCTTTCGAGAGATTCGGCAGATATTGTTTGACGGTTGGTGGATTTTAGACGGCTCCGTGTGAGAATTGAAAGTAGGTAAGAAAGATATCATCAGCATCGTCATCGGCGTCGTTGTCGTCATCATCATCACAATCACCATCATCACCATCATCACCATCATCATCACCATCATCATCATCATCACCATCACCACCACCACCACCACCACCGTCATCATCACCATCATCATCAGCAGCAGCAGCAGCAAAAGCAGCAACAGCGTCTCTAGCCAACGTTCTAGATTCTAGTCGACTTGATAACTGTAACTCACTTCTCAACAGTGTTTTTATAAGACTAAAAATTTGAAAATTTTATCCAGGAGCACCATTACTGCATTTTAACAATATATTGGAATCAACAAAGTTTTTGCCTTTCTGAAAGTTTTCAGATAGAAAGGATGCCAGTTCGTTACCCGAAAGTGGCTAATTTCAGAGATTTAAATCTCGGGCTAGCATGGTTCGTGCACGGGGACCTTAAATGGCGTGGCGCCCATTCATCGGTGGTGAATGATCTCACCCGATCAATTCACTGAAAAATGAGCAGGGTCGAGGCCATACGGTCGCTACAGAGAATCGTGTACATTTACATTTACACCAAATGCGTTGGAAGAGATATGGGGTGTAGAAATTTAGGCGCGCTCTTGGGCGCTTTTGTAGTCGAGTCGCAGAGCATGAAATGCAAAACGCTAGAGGACAGAGGAAGTACAGGTTTGGTGTGACTGGGTTTCCACCGGTAATGCGATCGTTCCCAAATTTGATCTTGATATAGATTTATCCAACGCAATCACTCCTCACAGGTCAAGTCAAATGTTTCGGGGTTTTTGATTTACGAACTGCAGCTGGCCTCTGGAAAAACCTCCCATCTGAATTTCTCAAATGTCCAGTGGTTCACCTTCTGTCGTCTGTCTTTAAGCCGTTCATGTTATCACTCCTCAGACTTTCCATTCAAAACTAAAACCTCAACTGTTTAAGAAGTCTTACCCTGAACCATTCAATTGCTGCCCTCCATTGTTCTCAGTCTAAACACAATCTACCGTAACTGCTCTTAAATCAAACAGGTTCCAGTAACTACCTGACTCTACTTAAGATCCATGTGAGAAATCGAAATTCTCTCGAAACGTAGATGAGTCTACCTAAGATCCTTGTGAGAAATCGGAATTCCGTCTAAATCTAGACAGTGTTGTTCGTTTTGTTTTAGATCAAATTAAGATCAACACCAGTGAACTGATGCTAGATAAAGGCAATTATGCATTGAGGCCTAGTTAATCAGATGGGCCGAATCTCGACTGGAGACACCTGGCGAAATGAATTCTCATTCCCCGTTCTTGTTGTGTATTCTTCCTCTGATTTCGATCGTCGTTCTCAATGTTCGGGCAGAGACTTCCGAGAAGCCGGAATTCGCATGGAAACCAGGTGAGTCCACCCAATTTCCTTCAGACAAGATGAGTCTACCTAATATCCTTACGAGAAATCGAAATTCTCTCTAAACGTAGATGAGTCTACCTAAGATCCTTATCAGTAATCGGAATTCCTTAGATCCTTATGAGAAATCGGAATTCTCTCTTAACGTAGATGAGTCTACCTAAGATCCTTACGAAATCGAAACTCTCAGGAGTCTACCTAAGATCCTTATCAGTAATCGGAATTCTCTTTTAATGTAGATGAGTTTACCTAAGATCCGTACGAGAAATCGAAATTCTCTCTAAACGTAGATGAGTCTACCTTAGATCCTTATCAGTAATCGGAATTCTCTTTTAATTTAGTTAAGTTTACCTCAGATCCTTATGAGAAATCGAAATTCTCTCTAAACGTAGATGAGTCTATCTAAGATCCTTGTGAGAAATCTTTGTCCCACTATTTTCTGTGTCTCTCTGTATTCCTCTGTACTTAGTCCCCTTATCAGTTGGACTTGATTACGCTTTACGAGTAACTAAGTAAGTAAGCAACGTTTATTAGCGCGAGGCAAACTCCCACACATTACAGCAAAAATGCCTTCAAAACAGTGAAAAAGCAGCACAAGGTCTGTAAAACACGATGCAATAATATAAAGTTAAACAGTTTAAAAGTCTTCATGTGTGTCAGTCAGTCAGTCAGTCAGTCTGTCTGTGTGTCTGTGTCTGTCTGTGTGTCTGTGTGTGTATGTCTGTCTGTTTGCCTGTCTGTTTGTCTGTCTGTCTGTCGGTCTGTCTGTCTGTCTATCTCTCTGGCTCAAACCCTGTCTGCGATGCAGGATGATGCACTCCGTGCTTTCTCTTGTTTCCCTCGACGAAGCATCGTGACGTTAAACGCTCGCTCGCTTCCAACGGCGCAACTATGGCCGTGCTTTAGAGATCTGTCCAAGTCAAGTAACGGATGGCGACCTCCGATCCCTGGGCAAAAAATACGCCTCACTTACTTTTCCCAGTGGAATTCAGATCGGCCAATCGATATCTCGCCCATCTAGTTCGCTCACTCCGCCCGCCAACCCTCCCCAGTCCGTCCTTCCGTCCGTCCGTCTGTTAGTCTTCCTGCGTCGGATCTTTCGTCGCTTTTAACCATATTTATTAGAAGGAGCTCCAAGTTTTATAGCGCGATAACTACGCCCATTTAAACCGCATTCAATGTCGATCCTACTGACATGCATCTTCACAGGATGATAGCATTATTGCCACGATAAGCGGTCAATATATGCCGTAAAAATGCCATCAAGAAGTCAAGTTTTGCTTTTAAAAAATTAATCACATTTGGGCTTGCCGATGAAGTTTGAGTTTTTGGACGGAGAATTTCCTATAAATGTAAATTGACAAAATTTCTCTCTTCGCACCTCACAAAACTGAGACCAGCTTATTCATTTATCTCTGATCGAAATTCATAATACAGGGTAAGGTGACTTTAAAGAGAATAGGGGTTTGTCGTGCACACCAGTTCAAAGTTCATTTCCGAACAACCTTCCTTTAACATACAAGGTAAGGTTTGTTTTGGGGGCTGAAGAAATCCGGAAAATTCGATTACGATGTCGTCATATCCTAGGATTCTCATTGACCTACAGACGGGAGTTTGGGAGACCGACAATCATTTCAATCATCCAGATAAGTGACTTTAAATAAGTGAAAAAAAGTAGCATATGTTTTGCAATTCGAAACAACTGGTGTGAATGAGTGACATGTTGAAACAATGGGACTCTATCGGAGATTGCATTTACGCCTGGAAACTAGTGGGACAAAGATTTCTCACAAGGATCTTAGGTAAACTCATCTATGTTTAGAGAGAATTCCGATTTCTCACGAGGATCTTAGGTGGACTCATCTACGTTTAGAGAGAATTCCGATGTCTCACAAGGATCTTAGGTAGACTCATCTACGTTTAGAGGGAATTCCGATGTCCCACAAGGATCTTAGGTAGACTCAAGTAGTTAATGAAACCTGTTATGCGGGCTGTTACTATTACGTGGGCTGTTAGCCGACATTATGCCCATTGCTAAGAGTACATGAGAATTTTCTAACACAGCGTTGTATAAATACTCTATTAAAATGCATTAAAATTGTTTGCGATTGGTCGGGGACTTGCAAGGGTGCGATAAAAAGAAACGCAGAGAGATAGACAGAGACGAAAAGACAGACAGAGACACGCACAGACATAAAGACACGCGGATACAAACAGAGAGATATATGAAGATACGAAAAGGTCAATCGCTAAGTCGACCTAATAAGAGACAAAAATTCCACGAGGATTGGTCCTGTCTTCGCCTTATTGAGCGCGCTTTATGGGAAACCGAAGCCGTCATAATATTTCGTCTGCAGCTATTTACTGTAAGACTGTTCCGCTAGAGCCTCGCAAATCCTCCGGCTGATCAATAGCCGCCTATTCTGTCTCGTCTGTCACCTTCTTTGTATTCACCGCCGCCGCTCAAGATCCGAATATCGCAATTGACAGTCAAAGGATGGACCAGCGATGTTTCTGCAACAAGATGCATTCGACTACGATGCCTGATTAAGAAGACTAAGCGAAGGAACTTGAAGAGAACTACCATTGAGAACTAGAAACTAGCAATAGCAGCTTACTGGGAAAAGGTTTATAAGAACTAAAGAAAAGGACACAATAGCCTAAAGAAACAGCAAAAAATTAGAAGACGAACCAGAATAAAGTAGAAAAATGATCCAGAAGACAACTGAAGAAAGAGAGAAAGTAACTGGAAGCAGAATAAGCAAAGAATTAGAAGAAACATCTTCGAAATAAAATAATTGCTCAAGGATTTATAAAAAAACAGAGAGGGAAAAGAGGCAACACTGATGGCATACAGTTCGCGATTTGAAAGAATAAGTAGGAGAGAACTTGAAGATAGAAAATCATAGAGCGAATGAAAAAAAGACCCGAGCAATTAAAATATTAAGCAATAACAAAAAGTAACGTAAAAACGACTTAAACAGCAACTAAAATTAGGAAAATAACAGCAAAAAAAAAACAAATTTAAAACGACAGCAAGGAAATAAACATTGAAACGGCAGAAAAATAAATTGAAAGAGATATTATCTTGTATATTAATATAAATGCACTTGTATATTGTCGTGAGAACGACAGAAAAATGTAGTCCGAAGAACCGAAGTGACAGAAGAATCCGAGGAACAACAACAGCCAGAAAAATTCCCAAAGTGAAACCTGTATAAGGAGAAACTTCAGCGAAGAACACCCAACAAGAGTCGTCCTCGAAACCTAGACAGAAAACGGATACGCCAACATGTCGCTTGGTGGCGTGCCGGACCGCTCGCATGCCACAAATTATCTGTTGCAACTGCGCAAGTCCCAAGGGTACCTCCGACAAGCGCTCCTCGACTCCCCAAGATGCTCATTGGGCCTCAGCCCCGTCGATCTAATTTGTCCGCGGACATCGTCGGATATAATTTACTCCAGAAACCGAATTTTCCCCCGCTTGAGGTCGGACCAGCTTTGCCCCGAAGCGAGAATCACCTTCTATTGATGCCAATAGAAATATCGCAAACTTCATATGCGAGCCCGGTTGTGTGTGTGTGTAAGTATGTACATGTCGGCGTTCATTCATTGTCGACTGAATGAAAACCGTAATCCACTGGAGCGTAAGTGGACGGACGGAAAATTATTATTATTATTAATGGAGAAACCGCGTTCCATTAAAATAGGCGGAGCTTGTTAGCGCGTAATCGTGACGTTGCGTCGTCGAGTAATCCGCGCCAGACTTTTTGGACTTGCCGCGAGCGCCACTTCATCAACGCCCGATCCAACACACACTGAATTACATAATACATTGCCTATATATACATACACATATATATATATATATTTGTGCATATATATATATGGATATGGACGTTATATGTTCATATTGTACCTTAAGTGAACGTGTTTTATATGTATTTTTATATGTTGATTATCTAGGGCATTGCACGACGTAGTTTGCGTTTTATTCAATATATCATTATGGCCAATGATTTCCGTTCATCTGTGTATGCGACTGATGGGGAAATATTAGAGATTTAAAGAGGGGTGGCTGAGAATATTGGCAGATTTAGCTAAGACGAGGCAGACTGGGTTCATTGGGCAAGGAATTAGTTTAGGGCAATAATTCGTCGGGCAGCCCAGACCCGGGAACGTGAGGAACTTCTTCAGCACTGACGGATCAGGGACTCTGAATGCTGCATATATATATATATATATATATATATATATATATATATATATATATATATATATATATATATATATATATATATATATATATATATAAACAGGCAATGTATTATGTAATTCATTGTGTATTGGATCAGGCGTTGATGAAGTAGCGCCCCCGGCAAGTCCAAAAAGTCTGGCGGGGATTATTCGTCGACCCAACGTCACGATTAGGCGCTAACAAGCTCCGCCCACTTTAATGGAACGCCGTTTCTGCATTGATAATAATAATAACTCGTCATCCGTTGGCGTGAGCTCCAATGGATTACGGCGTTGCATTCAATATCGTAGTTTTTCTCCAACGCTCCTTCCGTCGTGTCGGTCCTGTCTAGCTCACAGCATGCCGGTTAACCGCAATACCGCTATATTAGTTGCATTGCAGTCAACTGTCATTTGTGAACGGGAATTTCTTGGTCGGTCTCTACGTGTCTGCTTGAAACTGCCAGCGGAGTTCTTTTCCAGCTACACGAGTAGTATTTGTATGCAAACGAACTTGTTCCTTTTTAACTCTGTCATCAGTTAGGCTGGTGGGAAGCACTTTTAGCCGGTTCTGTTAAGAAATTGCCGGACTGAAGGCTAAAGGCTACGACTTTGAGTAATTGAATAATATGCAATTGTTCAATCGACTAATGCTTTGTCATTAGGCAGTGGCGCTTAATAAATACAGAAATAATAATAATAAAAATACAATAAATAAATAAATAATAATAACAACAACAATAATAATAATTATTATATAATATATGATTATGATTATTATTATTATTATTATTAATATTATTATAATAATAATAATAATAATATTATTATTATTATAGCAACAACAGCAACGAAAGACCCGGCGAACTTAAGGCATTTAATTGATCTTCAAAGGGCGCTATATGATTAATATTAATTTGTAATAATTAATGGTTAACTAATTAATAATTAATACTAATTAAATTAATGTAAGATATTATATTTTCCTCTTCCAGGTCCCTGGGGCGAGTGCTGGCACCAGACCTGTGGCCCAGGAGGTCAACAGGTCCGCCCTCTGATCTGCACCCATCGATCGAGTGGCCACCCAGCGCCGACCGAGGCATCCTGCTTTGGGGTCGAAAAGCCCCCAACGGTCCAGGACTGCTTCCGGATCTGTGAGCACCACGCCCACATGTATCACTGGACGACGGGCTCTTGGTCGTCGTGCCAACCGAACCCGGGTCAAGCGCCCTGCGGCCAGGAGTACGGCCTCCAGAGACGCAACATCACGTGTGTATCCAACTGCGGCAACGTGGCGACCCCCGGCGAGGTCTGCGCGCGGTTTTTCCCGTCACCACCCGCGAACCGCATCTGTCGCTTGCCCTGCCCACGTGACTGTGTCGTCACGGATTTCGGTCCTCTCACCGGATGTGAGTCCTGCTGGAGCCGGTGGAAGATCCGACACAGGAACATCCTGCTGGGACCTTCCGGTGGGGGTAAGAACTGCACGGATCTGTTCGAAGCAACCCTCTGTCCCGAGAAGGAGGAATGCAAGGAATACCGCCATACGAACTTCAAGTACCGTCTTGGACAGTGGTCTAATTGCACGGCCTTCTACAGCGGAGATAAACTGTCCAGTCGTGGATTCCGGTCAGTGCTTGGTCAGCGGAGAAGGACGATGGACTGCATCGACGTCAGTGGACAGATCGTCGACAAGAGGTCAGTCTGTTATTGTAATTGTGATCATAAATTTGTGTAGCGCCTCTGTAAGAGAAACTAATCAGAGGCGTTCTGTGCATACTTGCCTAACTGTGAGTTAAAGTTATTAAAAAGTTCCTCAAGAATCGTAATCGTAATTCCGAGATTTCTACAGCCCCCAACGAAAGCCACGTCACGGGGATCAGCTCAATCACAGGCGCTCAGTCAAAACAAAATCGATAGGCAAAAGGGTTCGGTTCCAGGTCAAGATCCAAAAGTCAGACGGAGAGAGAGCGTGGCAGCTATGGGGGGGGGGGGGGGGGTTGGGGTTGAAGAAGAGAGAGAGATAAGAGGAAGAAGGGGTAAACGGGGCTCAGGTAACTAGAAAATTCACCAACTGAGGACCACGCAAACATGCATAGCCCACCCATTGTAATGTAATGCAGGCTTTTATGCGGCGCCACTTTTGAAAACTTAACTTTACCGAATTCAATTCGCTTGTATCGAAGAGTCACAGACAAACAATTTTGGCTGAATGGTGAAATAAAGTTAAATTATGGTCGACGTCAACGACCCTGGCAGCCGTAAGATGTCGTTAAATGCTGGATAATACGATATTCTATTCACACACACTTAAAACGCTTTCGACCAACGCTATATATTAATCAACTTCCCTCAGTCAGCAATACGTTAAGGAAAATTAGGGTCGACTTCAACGGCCCTAGCAGTCACAAGATGTCGTTAAATACAGGATTATACAACGTTCTATTTATACAAACTCCGGCACTGCCGTATTTGGGCAGTGACAGTCCCAAGCCTGGATAAAGGAGGAGGGCGACGTCAACGGCCTTTGATGCCATAAGATGTCGTTAAACCGTGAGAACAGAATAATGTCGACGTCAACAGACCTGGCATCCACAAGATGTCGTTTAACACTATATAATGCAATTGTCCTCATTAAACACCTTTAAAACGCTTTCGACCTGTGCTATATATTCATGAAGTACGTCACAAGGCCAGTTGTTGAGAGCTCGATTCTCCGTACTTGCATCTAAGTCGTCAAAAGATTTATGAAGCTATTGTTAGCACAACCAATCACGTCAAACCAGAAGTAAACCGGAAGTTCACAATTACCACCAGTCGGTATCGCTACAAACTGCATCTTATATTGTATTTTCCAGTTGTTAATTCAGAATTCAGAGAATATGAGCCCACTTGTTTCTCTTCTTTGATTGGTGGTGATTTTAATCTTCCGGTTTGACGTGATTGGTTGAGCTAAATATAGCTTCATAAATCTTTTGACGATTTAGACGCAAGTATACTCCGCTTCTGTCTTTAGTCGGGTGGTGCCAGTACGAAACCTGGATAAGAACAGAACATGCTGCTACTACTATATATTCATGCAAAAATCGAGAGATCAGTTTTGATCAGACTGCACGCGAAACTTAACAGTAAAAACTGTAAAAAATTTCCTATCGATATCAACGGCGTTTGATACCACAAGATGTCGTTAAGTGTTGAAATCCATCTACAGTTCTAAAATCTTGGTGAAGGTACCGTATATAAAGTCGACGTCAACGAACCTATTAGCCACAAAATGTTAAATACAGCACAATGCAAAGTTCCTCATTAATCAGTTTTAAAACGCCTTAAACCTGCGCTGTATTTGCTTCTTCTGCGTTTAACTAAAAAAACGCCACTGCCTTGTTTGGGGGTAGTGCCAGTCCCAAGGTTGGATAAAGGAGGAGGGCGACGTCAACGGCCTTTGATGCCATAAGATGTCGTTAAACTGATACACTACTGCTACAATCATCAGTTGCAACTCCGCCACTGCCTTTAGTTGAGGAGTGCCAGTCCCAAGCCTGGATAAAGGAGAAGGGAGACGTCAACGGCCACTGTTTCTGTGGCGACTTTTAAGAGAGCATGATGTGAAACTGAATGTTGAGAAGTATTCGGTAAAGTGGTTGTAACACAGATGAAAAGTCTTCTTACTGACCGCTTAAAATTCATGTAATGTAGTACAGTGCTATCATGTCATGTCATGTCATGTCTTGTATTGTGTTGACTTGCCTCATCTAATCTCATCTCATCTCATTTTATCATATGCACTTCATGACCCTTTGTTTCTTCAGTCAAAATGTACCAAATTGCCATAAAATTCCAATTGTACCGAACTGCCTTATATTTGCAGTTAGTGGCTAGTTGAATTTCAAGTTTCACTCACCATTTCTGTTTTAGCCGTCTAACTCAGCTGCTCATTCGTGAATTCTATATCGTTCTATGTCATGTCTGTTTTAACTGCCAAGACAATCTGCCAAGACGGTATCTATTGATAGCCTATCGGCATCTATTCAGGAGGTTGAGAGTACTGATAATTGATAATTGATATTGTCAGGCAAGATATTGCACTCGTTCAATGGACACTGTGACTCTTTCTGTGCCCTGTACCCGAACAGTGTTGGGCTCTCGGGCCTTCTCGGTAGCCGGTCCAAAGCTTTGGAATTCACTGCTCAGTTCAGTTCGTTCTGTCAGTTCTTTGATGTCATTCAGGTCTAAACTTAAGACTCATCTCTTCCAACTTGCTTACCCACTGTAGCCTGGCTCCTGGTTTCTCTGACCTATTGGAATTCGACCCGGTTTCACCAACGGGTAATGATTTTAATTGCGATTTCGACTTGAAGCGACCATCGACTGCTGTTTTGAGCATTATGATAACGGAACAATATAAGTTTTTAGATTAGATTAGACAAGTTATATACATTACCATTATTACAATTACAATTCTAATTACAATCATGTGCTAAGTTTTCTATGTTAAGAGCTTCCTCAATGTTTCTACACAGCTGGGGTTTGAACCTTGAACACTCTGCCAGACATGTCGAGTACTTTACCGATCAACCGCAGTGGTTTACTTTTGCTTATTAACAAAGCTTTTACCCAAACCGTACTGCTTGACCCATACATCTGATTATAGTTGCACTTGTTGACTCTCGGGACCGTCTCCCGTTTCCTCACCTGCTTAGTTCAACAAGCTTGGTCCAGATTTTTAATGATCTATTTGAGAGGCATTGTTAGATGGTTGCGAATCCAAGTTCACGGTTCATATTCTACAAGGGCACCCTTCGGAAATCCTCTTTAGAGCCGGTCACCGTAAAAGCTAATTAAGGAATCTAATCTAAGTTTCACGGTACACATCGTCAACAGGCTATCAGCGCAGATTTCATCAAAATTTCGCGATTTACTACCGTACAGGTCTCCGCGGGAAACGAGTTCTTTAGTGACACGCCTTCCAATAAAATTGATGGCGTTATAAACATAATGCGAAGAGTATGCGTGATGAACTCATGACCGTATCTGTTGAGACCCTTGGATCTACTGAGTGACTATGGTCCAGAAATAACAATAGCAGCGACACAAAGGCAGCTTAGGAAGCTAAGAGGATAGCTCCATACTTAAAATCTGACCTTTATCGGGTCATGGCAGAGAATGCAAAAGGCCATTTCCGGAGTTTAAGTCCACTGGGTGCTGGTTATGTAAGGAATTCCTCAATAAACCTAAGAGGTAAACATTTTCCCAGCAGCAATGTCACGTGTTTAAGATATTGTTGAGAATATGACAATTTTCCCTTGCGTTCTTTATATGTCTTGCATATGGGTTCATAATTAGGATTTATGAAGCCCATGTGGAAATATTGTCAAATTCCCACCATTATCTTCAACACATGATGTTGCTGTTGGGGTTAAAGTCCCATTGTTAGTATTACGTGTAACATATTATAAATAATTTAGGCAGTAGGTGACGCTTAGGGAGAAGTGAACTCTCTTCAGTGAAGTAAGTCTACATATTAATTCCGGCCTGTTTGCTATTAAGTTGAGTAGTTGCTTTCATAAACAGCTCTTAACCCTCTCTATCCTGATTTAAGCAGTAAATTTCAGCACCCACAGGAGTTTAGGTCCACGCCAAATGGTCTTCTTGGCCTCCCTGTGATACGGCGTGGCCCTTGGCTCTTTGTCGATTCGAATTCGTCCTGAGTGAAATGGGACCCCTTGAATATCTGATAGGCTTTCAGATATTTCTTACTCTTACTTGACATTGCAAATCGCCTACGCAAGAACCTCTGGAAAACATAATTGCACGCTCATAGTGTAAGTTTAGGATTTCCAGTTCGTTCATGTTAAAATATAATACCATAGAACACTGCGAAATGGCTGATTTCCATAAAGTTTGTCAATGGTCAAGTATATTACTCCAGAACATTGCGAAATGGCTGATTTCCATAAACTTTGTCCATGGTAAAGTATATTACTCTAGAACATTGCGAAATGGCTGATTTATATAAACTCTCCCTTGTAACCTTAACGATATATTCAGAATTCCTGGCGAAACCTCATTCATTCGTAAAGTCTGAGTTCTGTATTAATTTCTAAAAGCGCATCGTTGAAAAAGCTTCTTGATATTAAATTTTCTTCTTAACACCAATTATAATCATGTTTAAAAATATATCGGTAAAGCATATCCTTGGACAAAACAAAATTAAGCTACAGTGACTGTGGATCAATTTCAGTTTCTGTTCCCACACTCGGAAGCCATCAACGGGAGAGCTCTGTGTTCTATCACAACAAATCTGCGACGGTGACCCGAATTCCGATTGGACGGCCTTCAGCCAATCGCAGTACGCCGCTCAGTCTCGTGATCCAAAAACTGGCGATTCTGATGAAGTCGCCGGGAGAGTTAAACTTCACGAAAATCTAGGATGTACTCGGAAACAAACACCTTCTCCTGATATTCCAGAATCAGATCAAAACAACTGTGACAAGTGAGCTGAAAACAGATAATCACTGTAACTTCACAGCTGCGGTGATGTAATGTATAAAATGTAACACAACTGCGAAAGAATAGGCTAATTTCTGACTGATTTGCTGAATGAATGCTTTGGCGAATCATTGGTGAGGTCAAAATTGAAATATTGCATCCAGAGATGAAATCCCTACCTGAAACACGACATAGAACAGTGCAAAGGAGAAATAACAAAATTATTCGGGGTTACAGGCATCTGAGCTATGAAGAAAGGTTGAAGAAGTGTGGACTAACATATCTCTTCAGCTCGTCTATGGAGGAGGAGCAGAGAAGACCTGATTGAAGCTTGTAAGTTTGTCACTGGAAAGGAGGCAGTGTAGTGAAAGAGGCCTTTCAAATTCATACGAAACAAAGCGACTCGAGGACTGAGTAGTGGCCTAAGCAGTTCCCACTGCACCACCTGAATACTTACCAACAGCTGGTTTTGATGCTAAGGGGGTTTGTCCTGCTGCAGGTACAAGTGGATCGTCGGTGACTGGGGCCAATGTGATACTCAACATCCGGCGGACATCTGTGGAACGGGAATCCAGAATCGAACTCTGCTTTGCGTGACTAACCCAGGTAATACTGCAGTCGCATAAACTCTTACTAGTATTCACAAAATCAAAAGTGCTATATGGATCGGTCAGTGGAAGGCGCATTATAAAATTTCCATGGTTCAAATGAATACACGTTATGCTTAATTGTTCAAATAATTAATTAATAATGTCCTAAGTATGTCTGCGGAAGATTCTTAGAGTACCGTGGACTGCTAAGAAGACAAATTAGTGAGAGCAGGATTAGAGAGGAGTCTGCTCTGATTAATCAAAACGAGGAAGCTTTCATACTTAGGACATGTGCTACGAAAGAGAAAGAGATCATCCAAGGCACAATGCATGGATACCGAGCTCGGGGAAGACCGACGATGACATGGATCGATAACATCAAGTCGTGGACTGAATTATCATTCGACCTGTTATTACAGGAGAGAAGTCACAGATGCAGATGGCACAAAATTGTCCGTGGTACAGCCAATCCATGGCTCGAGGACGATTGAAGACAAGACAAGACCAAACAAGTTTTTAGATTCATTGCTGTGATTTTAGAAACTTTTGTGCGTGATTTTAGATTCAGTTGAGTTGATTTTAAATTCAGTTGAGATGATTTAAATTCAGCTGAGTTGATTTCGGATTCAGCTTCCTCTGCTTTAAATTCAGTTGAGATGATTTAAATTCAGTTGAGTTGATTTCGGATTGAGCTTCCTCTGCTTTCAGACTCGGTTCCTGTCGCCGACTACCTGTGTTCCACTGAGCCACCGATGCATACCCGCATTTGCAGCGTCGCTTGCCCTCTGGACTGCGTCGTTTCCGAGTGGACGACTTGGAGTGAGTGCCTTCCCGACAGATGTCGCCTCGAAAGGAACAAATCAAAGGAAGGTAATTGTACCATTTTTTCCATGTTCTCCTCTCTTCTTCTTCTGCTCGTGACCTCTGTCTTTCAGCAAGGATGATTTACTGGAACGCGAATGGAATTTGACTAAATCTCTGAGTTGGCCTTATTTTAGCGTTAAGTTGTCTTGCAGCTAAGCTCGTTCTTGGGGCCAAAACGTTTTTGGCGCTGACAGTCCAAAATTTACAATTACTATGACGATTGCTTGCACAGTCTGGAACCACACGCGTCATAAATTAACAACTTAGTGAATAACATATTTAGTTAGTGAGAATTCACGATTAGGACTCGTGGCACTTGTATTGGACCCATTGTATAAGCTTGAGTAAAGTAAGTAAAGTATCCCATATCATCTCTTTCTCTTTATGCCCTTGAACCGGCAATGGACGAATCCCGAGGTCCTGGACAATGGGCCAGTGCATCGCAGGACTTGCCATTTTCTTCCCAGCTTACTCCGATACCAAATTCAACTGCTTGGAAACAGAGGTACAGTATGCCCAAACACCTTGCCGAGTCGTCACACGGAGTCGAACCCGCAACCGCATGATCATTGACCAAACGCGTTACCCACAGACCACAATGTTATAACCATGCATACATGTATGATATCATATCATCGAGCTTTACATCTGCTGCTCGTGGAGACATGCACGTCATCACATTCCGCGTATAAACTGGAGCCTAAAATGTCTGGGCTAAAATTTCTTCTTGAAACAGTCTTCCGCTGCAATTACATACTGTTGTATTTAATTCTGCGCAGCAAACATTTTCAGCCTGAACGCTACTGTATTTAAAAAAGGCCTTGATACATGCGCAATACATCATTTGCAATTCAGCATTACGATTAGGACTACGACACATGTATTAACATAACATTGGATAACACAACTAGGGTTCTAAGTGGTCCGGAAGATACACAGTCTGTATTAGAACCACTGCGTGTATTGGACCTATAAATAACCAAACTTATAAATACCCAGTATCATTTGTAATTCAGAATTTACGATTCTGGTTCCGACACATGTATGGAGTCAATCCCTACCTTTCCTTTTGTGAAGAGACTGACTCTTTTGTCCTTCTGCCAAAAAGTGACTGTTCGTTCTTTCATCTGGCAAAGGATTTGCTTTTGTCACAAGCTGACAGTTAGCTGTTTCATCTGCCAAAGGATATCGACAGCGAGTACGAAGCATAGTCCGAGCAAGTCAGAACAACGGCGCCCTCTGTCCACATCTCCACGAAACGCAACCGTGCGACTATCCGCCATGTTACACGTGGAAGACGACGCCATCTGGTGAATGCAAACTCAAATATCCCGACATGCAGTGCGGCGAAGGTCTACGAAACCGCACTTCCGACTGCATCAGCATTCTAGGGGTAAGTAAATGTAAATGTATAGGTTTTCTATAGCGACCATATGGCCTCGACCCTGATCATTTTGCAATGAATTTATCGGGTGAGATCCTTCACCACCTCTGCCCATTTGAATGGCCATTTAAGGTCCCCGTGCACGGACCGTACTAGCCCGAGATTCAAATCTCTGAAATAAGTCACGATCGGGACGCGAACCTGGGATCCTCACGCACAGAGGCTCCTTGGCAAACGCATTTACCGACGTAGCTATCTAGGCCAGTCATGTAGCTATCTAGGGTAAGGTAACAATGCGGTGTTGTACATTCCATTGTTCGTAAAATATATTTAATGTTAGTGTTAAAGCCGAAACGCAGCTATTTAAGCAATTTACTTGCACTTTATACGGTAGTATTAGCATTAGTATTAGTATTAGAGTATTGTTTATTATTATTGGTCTCATATTCTGTTCTTAGGGCGTTGTTTCGTCTCGCCTTTGTTTTGACTCGAAGCCCACTCACGTCGAAGTCTGCTACTTGCCATGCGCCAACGATTGCGTCACTTCCGACTGGAGCGAGTGGTCTCAGTGTTCAAGGTCATGTGGAGCCGGAAGAATCGTTGGATACAGGTCAAGGTTTCGCGACGTACTGGCCAGCGCCGGCCAAGGTTAGATGCCACGGTCAAATGTTCAATTATGTCAACAAATCGGTCTCTTATGGTCTTTCTTGGAGACTCTCAACGTCAACAGTAGCATTAGGAAATTTCTTAACAGCAGTAACCTAGTAATAGTACCCAAAGCACTTGGGGCTTGTGCCACGAAAGAGTAGAGACTGCCTAGAGAAAGAGATCATCCAAGTCACAATTCCTGGATCCCGAGCTCTGGGAAGACCCACGATGACATGGATCGATAACATCAAGTCGTGAACTGAATTATCGTTCGACCAGTTGTTACAACAGACGAGGGACAGAAGCAGATGGTACAAAATTGTCCGTGATGCAGCCAGTCCTCGGATCGAGAAAGGTTGAAGACAAGACAAGACAAGTAGTAGTACGGGAATTGGATTGATCCCAGAGGTGCGGCACGGTGGTCTATCGGTAACGAGTTTGGCCAATGATCATGCGGTTGCGGGTTCGACTCCGTGTTACGACCCTGGACAGTTTGTTTGCGCACACACTAAGCAGCATAATTTAGTATCAGCGTAAACGGGGAAGAAAGCGGCAAGTGCTGCGCTGCGCTGGTCCGGTCCAAAACCTTGGAGTTTGTCCATTTCCGACTCACGGGGCTAAGAAAAGGAAATGAGCGCATCCCCTACTTTCCTCTTGGGACATGGAAGATTTACTTTACTTACCAGAGGCATAGTAATAGTAGTAGTAGTACATGCGTTCTTCTTCTAGTGGGATAAATTTCGCCGAACGACCTTGATATAGCGCAGTTGGAAAAGCAGCATAGTAATAGTAAAAATTACAGTAGTAATGATAGTAAATAACGTAAGAGAGATCAATGGCTGTGTGCAGATGGAACTCCATGCCCTCCAGTGCGCATGCTCATTGAAAAGGAGAGATGCGCCGAGACGCCATGTTTCACCTACTACTGGCAGACGACCGAATGGAGCGAGTGCAGACGACCATCGGACCAACGATGCGAATCAGGGAATCAGTGTCCGGCCGCTCTGACGTCATCGACAGACATGCGCAACTGTGGACCGGGAACTCAGACACGTGACGTCTTCTGCTTTAAGAGCACGGGAGAAAAGTTGCCTGCAAAGAAGTAGGTGCAAGCTTCAGAAAACTACTCCTTGCCTTCGCTGCCCCTTGAAATGTAAACTGTAAATCGTAATCGTATTCTGAAGATTTCTACAGAGCCCAACGAAAGCTAAGTCGCGGGAACCAGCTTAATCACAGGCGCTCAGTCAAAACAAAATCGATAGGCAAAAGGGTTCGGTTCCAGGTCAAGATCCAGGAGTCAGGCAGTCAGACAGTCGGACGGCTACGGTGGATGGTGTTTGAAATTGAAGCGAGAAGAGAGATAAGGGGAGGTGGAAGAATCAGGATAAGATTTTTGGAAAAGAAATGTTTTCAGTCTTGAGTGAAAGACCAGCGCAGAAACTGAGGTGAAGTGTTGGTGAGTTCGTATGATGGATGTACACGTTTTTCTATAGCGACCTTAAAGCTTCGATCCTATCCATTCCCCCAATGAACTGATTGTGCAACATACTTCACCACCGCTTCCCGTTCGAACTGGCGTCACGCCTTTGTGCTTGTACACAGTTTTTAACGACATCTTGTGGCTGACAGAGCCGTTGACATCGACCTTTCCTTATCGTTAACATAACAGATAAAAAGAACGCTAGAGTTAACGATATTGGCGAGTATTCTACAGTATATAGCGTCGGTATGTGTGCGTTTTAAAGGTGTCTAAGCAAAACGTAATATTTGTAACGTGTAAATGTACAAATGTTTTCCTATAGCGACCGTGTGGCCTCGACCCTATTCATATTTTGCACGGATTTATGGGATCAGGCCTTTCACCACCGCTGCCAGTATTGGATAGGTAGACAGACGGACGGAATACAAACATTTCATGTACCAGACAG
>OZ029914.1:46530529-46600529 GCA_964023275.1 Norana najaformis | reverse complement strand
CTAAATATTTCTATAGTGCCGTTATCATAATGCATAAATTGATGATCGCTTCAAGTGAAACCGCAGGGAAATACCGCAGTCCGCTGGAGAGGCTTTATCGAAATGCTATAAGTGAGGAAACTCAGAAATCAGGCTACGATGGATAAGCAATTTCAAACAGATGAGTCTTAAGTTTAGACCTGAATGACAGAAGGACTCGTCTCGTCTGTTAAGGATTACTGAAAATGAAAGCTATCGTGTTGCTGATCCTGTTTCCCTGATTTCAGTTCCAGTTAGAGAACATTTGTTGTGCAACTATTAAGCGAATCTCGGGCTCTCTGATACTAATATTAGTAACGCTATTTGTTCAGAATAATTGTTAAAATATTCTTTTAATCTTCTGGAGGTGATCGTTAGAAGCAGTCGTTTGTTTGCCAAACAATGATTGTTATAATATTCGATTCTATGTCTGATAGTAGTCGTTGTAATAGGCATCTATTTTCCTCTCAGTCGGCCGAAGTCTAAGATTTAATATTAAATGTCCAATTAAATGTCAAAAAGTAGTCATTAAAGAAGTCGTTTATTGATGTCTGTATAAGTAGTCGTGTGCTTATTAAAACATCCGATCAGATGTCTGAAACTAGTCGGTAACTGGAATCGTTTTTTGGCATCGGTATCAGCATTCGATTATAAGCCTAATTATAATCTCTACAAGTATTTATTTATCAACATTTGCATAAGTAATTTGCATAAGTATTTGTCTGGTTTTTAAAATATTCGATAGAACATCTCTAAGTAACTGTTAAAAATATTCGCTAATCGGCTTTCAGGTACGACTAGTCGAATCGCCGACTGCTATGACCGCTTTAAGTATCCGCTGGTGGAGCAGCGACCCTGCGCTTGTCCTAAGCACACCGTCCAACTGATGGGCCTATGGTCACACTGCCTACTCGAACCCGACAGCGACTTCACGCTCTTTCTTCATCAGAGGTCAATAGGTCAGCGCCGGCCAGGTCAAGGCTACTGCGGGGTCGGCAAGCGAAGCCATGCCCTCGTTTGCGTTGGACCCCAAGGTCAAAACGTCTCGGCCAAAGTCTGCACCACTTCAGGTAAACCCTCTAGCCGTAGTTCATTACTTATTGTTGTTTATATTATTATTATTATTATTGTTATTGTTATCATCATCATCATCATCATCATCATCGTCGTCATCCTATATGTTCATAGTAGAGTTCCGGAGAAGCAGATGGCGTTCCCACGCTGGACAGCTACTGAGAGTCTTTGAAACAGGTAGCTGGTCTCCAGTGGATCGTGGGTTGCCATTGTCATCCTTCGTCCTAACTCCCACACAAAATCCAATCCTTCCGTACTCCATGCGCCGCTGGTCTCCAGTGCGACCGCCACAAAAGTGGGTTTGGGCTATAGTGGCGTATTTTAGCCTTTTGGCTGAGACTGCCCGGTTTGCAGCTTCACTTGGTCCGGTTGAAGTAAAACCTAGATGTGACGCTGCAAATGTGTCAGAAACTGTCACATCCCATGTCAGACACCTTCCGCGAGACCACGGGATAAGAGTCACGCCATCCAGTCGTTTGCCATCTTCCCTGGTGAGTCCCAACGGTTCTTTCTGAGCAGGGATGTTCGCTCTGGTAAGCGCTCTCCATATAATGTCGTTGAGCATGTTATGGCGTTGCTTTTGTTATTGTTATTTATTATTATTTTTATTATTATTATTATTATCATCATCATCCTTTATTATTATTATTATTATTATTATTAATTATTATTAATTATTATTATTATTATTGTTATAATAATAATTATTATATTTATTATTATTTTTATTTATTATTATTTATTTATTATTATTATTTATTTATTTATTATTATTAATTAATTAATTATTACTATTATTATTATTTATTATTATTATTATTATTATTATTATTATTATTATTATTATTATTATTATTATTATTATTATTATTATTAGTTACTGGATGCTGTGTTTGGCCATTGCAGACTTCATGGACGAGATGTGTTTTGTGTCGTGTCCACGTGACTGCCAGATGAGTGCTTGGTCCGATTGGTCTCAGTGCCGGACCGAGGACCGTTGTGGCAATGGTCTCCAGACGAGGTCTCGATACGTCATTGAGCCAAGCCTCGATGGGGGAAGAGACTGTCCGCCTCTCGTCGATGGAGAAGTAAGACGGAATTTAGTATGGTCTCAACAGGTGATGTATGTAAGCAAGTATGTATGTATGTATGTATGAATGTATGTATGTATGTATGTATTTATGAACGTATGTATGTATGTGTGTATATATCCATGTAAGCAAGTATGTATGTATGCATGTATGTAGGCATATATGTATGTATGTTTGTATTTGGCTATTTTTAATGTTCTTGTAGGTGATGACATCGTTATAACGGTGCTATAGAAGCTAACCGATATCAGAAGAATAGATTGACCCAGTAGGCTATCATCTGATCTGAAGATTTGATGATGATGATGATGTTGATGATGATGATTATGATGATGTTGTTGATGATGATGATGATGATGATGATGATGATGATGATGATGATGATGATGATGATGGTGATGCCAATGACAACGATGGTGATGATAATGACGACTACAATGTTGATAATGATAATGAAGCCAACTACGATGATTATGATAATGATTATAATGATGACGATCACCATTCTTATGTTCGTGATCATCATGTTGGTGATAAAATTGATGATGAAGCTGACGATGACGACGCCGGCGATGGTAGTGTTGTTGTTGTTGTTGCTTGCTTGCAACAACTAGGAGCACCAGACGATTCCGTGTCACGTGTCGTGTGACAATTATCTTTGGCACGCGGAGGAATGGAGCGTCTGTACCCCGACAGCCACCCTGGCCGTCGGATCTGACTGCGGCGCCGGACTACAGTCGAGGATCGTCCGGTACAAGCGAGCATTCGTCTGCCCCCTACTCTTCTTCTATCGGCATCATCATCATCGTCGTCATCATCATCATCATCATCATCATCATCATCATCTTCTTCTTCTTCTTATCTTCTTCTTTACCACTACTACCGCTACATCTTCTAGTTCTTCTTCTTGTTCCTCTTTTCTATCTTCTTCATCTTCCTTATCATCGTCGTCGTCATAGTCATCATCATCATCATCATCATCATCATCGCCAGCTGTGATTAGTTTTCTCACTGGATCAGTTAAACTGGATCGCAACAGATGCTTGAAGGTGCATAAATTGTAGATGTATGAAGGTGCATATAAGTACGTGATTGCAGGTGTATGAAGGTGTCGGGTTTTAAACACGTGATTGCAGATGCATGAAGATGTAGGCTTTTAAATTCGTAATTGCAGGTGTATGAAGGTGGGAGAAGAAGAAGATGACCAGGAGGTGGACGAACAACTCTGCGACAAACTGTCCAAGCCATTTGAGATTAACTACTGTCACGTGCCTTGCCCTGGTCAGTGTGTCGTATCCAGCTGGTCCAGCTGGTCAGCCTGCAAAGCGGTCAGTTACCTAGCCTTGACCTAGAACTCACACTCCCATAGCTTATAGTTGACCAATCCTAGAGTGGAAGCACCAGTTTAAAAATAGCTGACGAGGGTTTCCAAGGATCATTTCACTTTACACTTTAATTAAGAACTTGATGCAGTGATTGCATGAGATTTAAGTTGTCGGGAAAGCAATTTTTTATTTGGCATTGCAATATGAAGAGTAGTAGTAGTAGCAGCAACAACAGCAGCAGCAGAAATAATAATAATAATAATAATAATAATAATAATAATAATAATAGCAGCAGCAGCAATAGTAGTAGTAGCTGTTGATTTTGTTGCTGGTAATGTAGCCTTTTATAGTATTTAGACAAAATTATGCGTGTATGTCTTTGTGCATCTGGAATAGAGTTAAAGGGATGCGTACTTGACTACAGTAACGGACTAACTCTGACTACTGGCCACTCTGTCCGACTCTAACACTTTAAAGGCTTCACCCTTTTATATTCAATCATCATAAGGAGTGGTCACGCTTCAAAGCCCCCGAATGACACGCCCTCTATCACACCTCTAACAGACAGGTGCTTCGACACGGCCGCTATGATGAGTTTTATCTTGAAGTGGCGCTTTATAAATTTCTGGTTACAAGTCTAAGATTTAACATGCAGTGTCCAATTAGATATCAAAAAGTAGCCGTTAAAGTAGTCGTTTATTGACGTCTGTATAAGTAGTCGTTTGTTTATTAAAATGTTCGATTGGATGTCTGAAACTAGTCGGTAACTGGAATCGTTTGTTGGCATCTGTATCAGCATTCTTTTAAAAGCCAAAAAATAATCTTTACAAGTATTTGTTTACAATTTTCGGGTTTTTGGTTACCATCAGACATACGTAACATTCCCTTAGCGCGTGTAACTATATTTATATAGAGCCACCGGAACATCGTTACTCTTGCTTAATCTTACAATACATTACATCGCAGGGGTGTGTGGGTAGCGCACGGCGGCGTCGAACTCGGGTGATAATCCGTCACCCGGCCAAGGGTTCGGGTACCGTCTGCCCTCACCTGGAGGAGTTCGAGAGGTGCGACTCGGGCCCTGGGTGTCACTCGTACTCGTGGCGTTGGACCAACTGGAGCCTGTGCATTCCCTACGGACGGACGGACTGCGGGGCCGGACGACGGATAAAATACGGCGAATGTGCAAGAGATGATGGTGTTGTCACCTCGAGGGAACTCTGTACCTCTCTGCCAGAGGTATGGTTGGTCGTTACGATTATGACGACGACTGTGATGAATGTGATGACCAACGACAACGACAAAGGTGATTATAAGGACAATGATTATGACGACAAAGGCGAGAGCTATGACGACAATGATGATGATGATTACCACCATTATGATTCATATCATGAATATAGTAGTAGTAGTAGTTGTAGTAGTAGTAGTAGTGGTAGTGGTAGTAGTAGTGGTAGTGGTAGTAGTTGTGGTAGTGGTAGTAGTAGTAGTAGTAATAATAATAATAATAAACAATGAAAATAATATCGTCACTGAGATTGTGATAGTGGTTATGACTGTTGTTATGATTACTCTAAATGCGAAGGTGATTATGACTACAAATACGAATATGATATAGACGTTGACGATGGCGATAATAATCTAATCTAATGACTTCTATGGCGCCGTTGTCGTTATGCATAAGGCTTCAATCGATGGTCGCTTCAAGTGAAATAGTAGTCAAAATCGTAATGCCGTTAATCGGTTGATACCAATTCTTAATGATTTTCCAGACGGTCGGCTTGCCATCGATGACCATCAGTGAGGAATCATGTAAGATCCCGTGTCCAGTTGACTGCGTCGTATCGGAATGGACGCCTTGGACTCCGTGTTCCTTGACTTGTGGACAAGGTGGTCAAATTCACTTAGGCCAGACTTATATGTCAATCTAATAACAAACTTACATGTCAGTCTAATGATATCAAAGTCTACAGAGCCACTATAAATGGCACGATCACTTAGACTAAAGGTACATCAGTCTAATGATATCAAAGGCTTGTGCAATGTCTACAGAGCCACTCTAAAATGTTCAATCACGTAGACCAAAACTAGTTTAGTCTAATTATATCAAAGGTTTTTGCAGTGTCTACAGAGACAATCTAAAATGTTCAATCACTTAGACAATAACTACTTTAGTCTAATTATATCAAAGGCTTGTTCAATCACTTAGACCAAAACCACTTTAGTCTAATTATATCAAAGGCTTGTGCAATGTCTACAGAGCCACTCCTAAAAGTTCAATCACTTAGACCAAAACTACTTTAGTCTAATTATGTCAAAGGCTTTTGCACTGTCTACAGAGACAATCTAAAATGCAAGATAACTATAAATTATAATTTTTAATTTTGATCTTCAGGATTTTTCATGTGTACCATATCGCATAAAGATAAAGCTCATATCAGGCGATTTTGTACACGAGCCCATAGTTACACCGATGACCTTAAATTACCTTACCTAACATTACCTTACCTTTACCTCATCTCAGGCCATCCCATTCTGTCTCATCCTAGCCTATTGTATCTTATCCTATACGACCTCATCCTATCCTATTATATCCTATCTATGTTTTCTCATTTCATCTAATCTTTCAGTTACCATGACAGATATGCTATTGTGAATTACATCCTGTACCGACCAGAAACATCTAAAAGGAAGCAGTAATACGTTAATTATGGTATTAGGAGCATAGATATAATATCATTAAGAGGTTAGTAAGAGCGTAGGCAAGTAGGTGAAAATATCAACATTAAATAATATCGGATTTTATAACTGACCGGGTTTCAATTTGTGAAGGTCCACTGGGGGTCAGACACTCAATTGGGGCACTGACCCCCTAATCCCCCCTTTAGAGCGGTCACTGGCCTGCAGAGGCATTAGATTACATAATTCGCGAACAGAAGCGCGACATCCCGTCTTAAATCTGGTGTCCCTTGTAGGAGTTCAGAAGAGGTCACGCAGCGTCATTGTGGCGACTCAGCACAGAGGACGCCACTGTCCCGATCCTCTCGTTCAGCACAGATACTGTGCCTACCAGGAATGCTTCCAGTGGCGCCTCTCCGACTGGGAGCAGTGCCATATCGAGGTACAACGTCACTTGACGACTTTACTCAGTTAGAATTTTATATTTATTTACTAACCTATCCGGCCATAGTTCGGTAAACTGCTCCTTCCTGGAAAAACCCCAGGTGGCTCTCTGTTATCGGAATCGTAATCGTAATTCCGAGATTTCTACAGCGCCCAACGAAAGCCGCGCCGAGGGGACCAGCTTATTCACAGGCGCTCAGTCAAAACAAAATTGATAGGCAAAAGGTTCGGCTCCAGGTCAAGATCAGACAGTCAGGCAGTCAGTCGGACGGCTACGGTGGGCGGTGTTTGGAATTGAACAGGAAAGCGAGATAATGGGAAGAGGAAGAATCAGGATAGGATTTGTGGAAGAGGAGTGATTAAAAGAAGAGGTGATAAAACGTGGTCGATGATTTCCAGGGCAATTCGTGTGGCTTTGGGACCCAGTTACGCAGTCTGTCATGCTTCAGACACGACGGAGTGACGGTCGACGAAGGTCTCTGTGACGTCCACGCCAAACCCTTCTTCCAGGTAAACGCCATCGATATCTTCGTCGCTTCTACATCCAAAAGCTTCACGGTCGTCATTAGCATCTCTTACCATCGGGCTTACAGAGACATGAGTGTAACGCGTTGAGAGGTTCTTAAGTGGGAATTATATCAAGTGCTTTATGCATTCATGCATACCATGCATAAAATCACTTCATATACACATGCATACATACATACATACATACATACACACATACATACATACATACATGCATACATACAAGATGAAATTTTTTAGACTTGCGTTATTTTACTTAACAAGTTGGAAGGTTTGCATTAGCTTTATTTGGTATCTTGTTTCACTTACTGATCTGTCGTCTGAGACACGTGGGCTAAGGGTAGAATGTCCTGATTTCGCATTCGGTCCACCTTTCAGTCCTGATGTTGTCTCTCTGTATTGTTGTTTGTGTCTTGTAGCTGAAACATATGTGTTTGATTGCTTGTCCAAACGACTGTCAAGTGTCCGAGTGGTCATCCTGGGGTCCCTGCCATCGACCGTGCGATGCTGGGCCTTCAGTCGGTAAATTATTTTACTCTTTATTAAGCGCCATTATAAAAGGTTAAATAAGTAAGTCAATCAGTCAGTAAGTCAAACAGCAAGGCAGTCATTCACAGTGACTGATTGACTGACTGAATAACTAAATGAATGAATGAATGTATGAATAAAAGATAGATAGATCGATCGATCGACCGTCTGATTGATTGATTGATTAATTAATTAATTAATTGATTGATTGATTCGATGCAGAGGGTCGCCAGACGAGGAGTCGCGTCGTCCTTGTTGAGCGGGCACCAGATGGCGCCGGCTGCCCAAGTGACGCCATCGAGACTCGCGCATGCGCTGGTGGCTACTGTCCGACGTACAGTTGGCATACGTCGTTCTGGTCGAGTGACTCTCGCTATGTCTGGTGCCAACGGTCTGATGGACTTATAGTTCACGGTCAGTTCTAAACAGAGATCCACATAAAGTGCCATGTCGGAGAACTTTGAGAACTTATATAGTGCCCAGCCTCATAAGAAACCCCTATGGGAGTACCTAATAACACTCTGAAGAAGGTTCTTATTTAGTGCGGGGCATTCATGATCATTACCATCACTATAATAATAATAATAATAATAATAATAATAATAATAATAATAATAATAATAATAATAATAATAATAATAATAATAATAATAATGGCTCTCAATGCTTCACGCACATGACGCCCTAGTGCTGTTGCGATACGGTTTGAGCGTTCCGAAGGTTCTCTACACAATGCGCACAGCCGTTTGCACCGAATGCCCCAGTCTAACCAGATTTGACTCTCTTTTAAAAGATGGACTATCGACTATCTTAAATGTTGAGCTGTCGGATGAGAAATGGCTCATCTCTCATCTCGTGATTAAAGATCTGACAACGACACCAGTTTCAGTAAAAGTTTCATATTCTGTGTACAATTTAATCGGGTTCAACCGACTTACTCGAACACATATGTTACGCTACTTAACCTATTACAGTACTTACTGTCTAAGAACAAGGAAATCTCACATTACATTACAACGCACCAGATAATCTGATGGGCATGAAGAGGACGACATTACAATACATTACACCTTACATTACGCGGTGTGTAGGAGCTTGCAAGGAGTCGCAGAAGCCGTATGCCATAAGGACGTGTAATCCTCCATGTGTTGGCGATCATACGCAATGCATCGATGGCAACAGCTGCACCTGTGAGAATGGCCACGAAGCTGTCTACGTGGACGGACGATTAGTCAGGTGCGATAGGATTCGCGCCAACAGGAGCCAAACAGGTGGGACGAAGATGTCTGTCTAACGAGTGTTGTGATGTGTAGCCCTGTCACACTGCAGGCCAACTCTCCAATGAATAGGCACTTATTGGAGAGTTGGCCTGCAGTGTGATATATATAGACCTATAACACTGCAGGCCAACTCTCCAAAAAATGCCTACTTATTGTAGAGTTGGCCTGCAGTGTGATAGGCCTACACATCAGAACACTCGTTAGAAAGACCTTGTATTTGATAAAATAAAAAGGTTTACTAGCATAATTAATAATAGTATTAAAACTAACTGCTGTTTATTTCGGGAAATTACCTATAAATCTCTTTCCAAATGTCCTTCAGAAGTCTTCGAAGTAGTCGATAAATATGGATATATTATTATTTTTATTTTATTTTTTGCCCGATGTATATTGTTATTATTTTCTTTAAGGCAACAAAATCCACGGATAAACTCTGAGAAAAACATTTAAATGTTAAAAGTTGAAACATTAAACATGAAAACATTCACCCATTGCAATTTCTGCGCAGGTCTTTCAGTGAAAACACAGCTCTTCCACAAATCCTATCCTAATTCATCCTCTTCCCCTTCTAGCTTTCCGCTCCAATTCCAAACGGAAGTACTACTACCAAACCCCTGGGGATTCCTCCTCCTCCTCCTCATTCTTCTCCTCCTCCTCCTCTTCTTCTTCTTCCTCCACCTCCTCGTCTTCCTCCTCCTCCTCCTCCTCGTCTTCCTCCTCCTACTCCTCCTCCTACTCCTCCTCCTCCTCCTCCTCCGCCTCCTCCTCCAACTACTACTACTACTACTACTATAATTTCTGCATATATTAAACTAACACTATCTAATGACTAAGAATCAATTAATTGCGATGAGCAATTCATTACGAGTGAAGGACTTGCTCAAGGTCCATACACAGTAATTATCTCAGGGAAGGCTCGAACCCGTACTTCCCACGTTACAAGCCGAGCGCTTTATCCAATGCCCCACATTACATAGAGGAGTACCTACATGGATGCGTAGGCCTACTTACTTATTCGTGTGTATTCACATAGATATATTAAATGTAGGCCTATTATGAAAACACGATACGTTATAGCATAAATCGCTAAAAGGCTCTCAGTGGTTCTAGCTTGGAACAATATGATTGGTTGGCTGTTCAAGTAGTAGGCGGCGCTATGCAAATGACCTGCTAGCATAGTAGTAACAAACTGTGCTGTTTCACTACACCACATGCAACCTCTGTTTTCTGTGCAGATGAGTCGACCGGAACCGTCTGGATCTACGTCATCTTCGGAGCGTCATTTATTCTAGTCATAAGTGTCGTCGTCATCATATTCGCCATCAGGTTAGCTTCGTTTCGATAATGTCCTATAGCTTCTATAGAGCCGGATTCCAGATTCCAGTCGGCATACGTGGGTCCAGCGCACAGACAGCCACTGAGGGCGCTCAAAAGCCAAGCTAAGCCTGTCCCTTGAGAGTCTGTAGTCACTTGAGAAAGAGTGATTGTCTGCGAGTGTAAGCCCTCGGATAGCAACCAGTGGCGCTTCTAAGCCAAGCTAAGCCAGAATGTCAGTCCCTCAAGTGAGAGGGAGAGAGAGACAGTGGCAGAGAGACAAACAGACAAAGGCAGAGAAAAAAGATAATGTAAGGCACTTGGAAGAAGTCGAGTCTCCGAGTACATATATGCATACATCCATACATATAAATACTCACATACATAAACACACTTACTTATTTGCTTGCTTGCTTACTTACATATTTATTTACTTGCTAGCTTACTCATAAAACGTTTAGCTAACGTGTATACCCTTCATTTGACAGCCGCGCTCTGAAGAACGAAAAGCAGTCGATCCAAATGGATGCATCCAACAACGCCAACCAAAAACTGGACGGTCCAGGTGGTAATGGAGTTGTCCCAGACGCAGCATCCTCGGACCCGCACCATTACACACATTACGACGAGCGCTATATGAGGAGCCAGGCGCCGTGCACATTAGGGAACCAGTACACGACTCGCAACCCGACGCCATCTTTGGCCGCATGGCAAACGCAAGGGCGAATTCGGAAGCCGACAAACACAAGGGTGAAGGATATCTGTGGACAAATTCAAGTGGGACAGTCCTGATGGCTTTCTCGGTTAATGAAACTACACGTGGACGGGCGTCTTGTGTGATATTTCTGATTATATTGTGTATTTACTTCACTTTAACCGCGAATGATTCCCGTACATATGAGGATATACTGAACGTTCAACTTAGAGGCTTCAAAACATTCGGACTCGGGTTCTGTTATGGAGATTAAAATGCCTAATTTCTTAAAGTGTCTGTGAATCATCTGTTGGCCTTCTTTACAATTTAGAATGAAGTGTAATAGTAACAGAATATTTATATAGCGCCGCCATCTAACCTAACCTAATGACCTATATATTGTCGGTAGCATAATACCCAAGCCATCAACCGATGGTCACTTCAAGTGAAATCGTAATCAAAATCATAATCCACTGGAGAAGGCGGTCGAATTCCCATAGGTCTGAGAAACCAGAACTTAGGTTACAGTGGGTAAGAAAGTTGAAATAGATGAGTCTTAAGTTTAGACCTGAATGATATCAAAGAACTGACAGGACGAACAGAACTTGGTGGCCAATTCCAAAGCCTTGGACCAGAAACCGAGAACGCTGTAGTATCCAACACTGTTCCTGTATATGCGAGGCAAAACAAGTCACATTACCCACTGATCGAGTGCAATATTAGCTGCTATCGGTGGCAAAGATGGCCTAAAGTGGATATATACTCGTATGACACCTAGTTTCAATTCTTAATCATTCTAAAGAGGGAGAAAACACCAACCCCTGAAGCTCAACCTGGAGCAACCATGGGTATGAAATGTTAGTAACTTCGTACCCGTGGCATATGAGGGCGAGTGGCCAGTTTTCTCCTGCGCCGCCAGTTCTTCTCTCATACAGTAAAGTCACTATTCATTTTATTGCCGATTTCGCTAGTGGACGCCAGTAAAGCAGAAATCTCGAAATATCTTTATACCTTGACGGAGAATTGAATCCTCTACCTCATGACTGAAAGTTCAGAATCAATATGAACCTATAGAAAACCGCTGTTCATCTGCAAGACCTATATGTTCCTGTAGGGAAAGGGTGTCTCGCTAGAGTGCAAGCATAAAGGACATATTCCAACATTGGCGGACGGACATTTTGTCTTAAAATTCTACTCTTATCTAGTGACTTCGATAGTGCAGTTATCACAATGCATAAAGTATCAGTCGATGGTCGCTTCAGGTGAACTCGCACGATTAAAAGTACGATCCGATATCTTCACTGGCTTAATATAACCTACCTGAACGATCGAATAGAATAAAAAAACTGTCATTCATTTAGATAAAAACTCACTTCAATTCTACCAGCCATACGTGATCAGTGATGCCAAATGTGGATTAAATATACTGGCGCTACAGAAGTTACTATCTATCGTTTTATTTATAGCGCAGTAGTTTTTGTTATTAAAATGGCGGCGTTGTGACAGACGACGTTAAACGCTGTTGTTTGAGTAGAAATATTTTGCTGAAAAATTGCATAAAATTGAGAAATGCTGTAATAGGCCCCCTAAAGGCATTCACGTTTATAATTCTTACTTAATTTATTACGTATTGCGTTATAACCGCTTAATTAAACCACATTAAACGTGAAATGTATGTCATTCCGAACCGAACCCTTTTGCCTATCGATTTTGTTTTGACTGAGCGCCTGTGACTATGCTGGTTCCCGCGACTTAGCCTTCGTTGGGCGCTGTAGAAATCTCGAGATTACGATTCGTAATGTACTTAGGTAGATAATTACGGATAAGTAATGACATAAACTCGCTATTCAACATCGCATTTCAAAGCGCCTTTCACATATATAGACTATAGACTAAGACAAAAGCACTTGCTTGGTCCGAGGCATAGATGTCGAAAAGGGACGCAACGCCAATTCTTGTGACCCGATCCACTGGCGTGACATGGCCGAACGGAAACAGCGAATCTGGTATTACCCTATTAACTGTAAGCCGCAAGGGTATTAAATCCGCATTCATTCGCAGCAAGTGGAATACAGTTAGTCTATGAAATAGTAATTTACTTATTGTTTGACACAGCATTTCCACTTAATGATCCATGTTTTTGAGCAGTGATGGTAGAGATAGTTTCTCTGTTCAGCTGAGATGAATTGCATTTGTTTACTGCTGTTTCATCAATAGCAACGTTAAGTGCACTTGTGAAGATGCTCGAAGATTCTGATCCAACTATGGACAACACATGCCAGGAAGTCAGCATAGCTCCTGAAGGTGACATTCCTGTATATGCAGTCACTTCTTATTTATTATTACACAAAAATGTCTACAGCAATATTGATAATAATAATAATAAAAATAATCTTGTTTACTGATTTGCAGAGGATGATTCCTGCTTTCCAGATACGCTTCGGTCCTAGAATAATTTCTTGTTCCAAAATGATTACCCTTATATGTACCTCGGGTAAAATAAAAATATTTAATAATAACTATGATGAAGTCATCACTGGCATATGTTGTCAGTGAAGAATAGCAGTTGTCCCTTTAGCTAAAGGTAGCCGTAGGTGTGAAATATGAGTGACTTAATTCTCTTATCTTCTTCATATGAGAGCTGGACCTTGGGTTTCGTCCATTGCTGGCTCAAGGGCCAAAGAGAAGGAAATGAGTGCCACCCTACAATCAACTAAGGAACATGGGAACTTTACTTTTTATTTTATTTTTTAATTTTTATATTAAGAGATGGAATTCCACTGAGCTATGCATTTGACTGAATCGAATATTCTTTTAGTAACATTTTTGTTGTTACAGTTGAGCCTTCTCGGCCAGACCTTGTTCGTGCAAGAACAGCCAGTTGGATCTCAACGCAGACTGCGGACAGGCCTTGGAAGGAAAAGTATGCCAACAGAATGGCTAGTTTAGAGGCTGGTGTATTGTCAGGAGTTGGAGTGCCATTCAAGGTCATTGGGGGCGAGATCTCAGGGACCCAGGAGATTCTTACCATGATATTTCCAACATTTCCAGAGTCTTTTCCAGCTGAGGTGTGAAACTGAACTTTAAGCTCTTAGGAACTACAGATTAGAAATAAAATTAAACTTGGGCTCTTTTGAACTACATATTTTGAAATAAAATTAAACTTTGAATTCTTTATGAACTGCAGTTGAGAAATAAAGTTAAAGTTTGAACTTTACCTGAATTCAGTTGCAGATAAAAAATACCGATTGGAAATAAAGTTAAACTTTGAACTCCGTTTGAATTCAAATACAAATAAAAAATTCAGATTAAAAATTAAAGTTAAACTTTTCTTGCCTGTTTTAGTTGCAAGAAAAATACAAAGAACTGGGTTCCGAACAAGAAACTGACAGAAGAGTAAGTGGGACATGCAAAACTTTCTGTTTCTTCCTTCCAAACACTGCCTTGATTTGTATGCAATAAACAAATGAGCATGTTAAGTAAACAAGGGAGTGAAGCAGTAAACTGGTTGGATGGTATCACAGGATTAAATTGTTTATCTAATTACGACTTTATTCAATTAAATATTTACTCAGTTAACTATTTTATATTGATAATTTGTTGGTTATGTTTTCATTAGAAGAAAACGGCTGATAACATTTCGCAACCAAGGTTAGAACTGGGTGATCCAGATCGCTACAGAGCGGCTGGGTTTGATGCGATCAAAGAGGCACTTGGAGAAACAACAGAGAGGCTGATTGCTGGTCGAAGTGGGGAGCCGTACATGGAACAGCTTGAGAAAATCAAGGTTAGAATTTTGTTAAACCTCTGGCTTTCATCTCTTGGTTGCTGTTACAGTTTTCGTACTTCTCTGTTATTTTTTTAATTTGTTCATTATTTCTTTATTATTTGTTTAATATCTTTTGGTTTTTCTTTTGTTATTATTTCTTTATTTGCAAATTAATTGTTTAATTTTTCTTTATTGTGATGTTTATTGCTTGTTTGTTATTTCATTATTCTTTATTTCCTTTTTAATTGTTTGTATTTTAAATTTTTATTTCTCTATTTCTGTATTACGATATTTATTATTTGTTTGTTATTTCTTTATTCTTTGTTTATTATTCGTTTATTTCTTGATATTTTTATTGCTTTGTTATTTCTTAATTCACATCTGTGGCTGTATTTATTATTTGTTTATTTTTTACAATTTTCATGTTGCAACATATTAAATGTGTCTATATTTGTGGGTCATTGGTATGTACTGTGTGAAACTTTTAAACTTAAAATGACAGTACTTTATATACCAGAGCTTCCTTTTAATCATAATCGTAAACTCAAAATTTCTAAAGCACTACTTGAAAGCTAAGCGCAGGGCACCAGCTTATTCATGAAGTCCGTGGGGTTGTCCAAAGAACCAAGTGCGGTTGACAGATCTTAATGGCACTTTGTGAGCATGAAAAATTAGAAAAACATAATTTGCAGTATATTAAATTTTATTTTTCTTTGTGTTGTTAGAAAAGAAAGCAGGCAGCTGTTGATGCAAAGCTGAAATACGATCCACAGCTTCCAGTTGTTAGGGAGATTTCGAATGAAACGTTGAGGAAGATCTACATAACCAAGGGAGTAGCTGCTCATCAGAGCTTGGAAAAGGAGGAAGAAACAATTGAAGAGGACTACGAGGAGCAGGATGAGGAAGAAAACGAGGAGAAGGAAGTGACAGGATCAGTGTGCAGGTATTCACTCAAAGGATGTTGGTCGATTGATGTATGTGAGGACATTCTTTTTAAGACAGAGGACACAGCAAACTAGCAATTGACCTCAGTAGAGTTGACCTCACCAAGGAACAGAGACAGGTCATCTCCCAGTTCTCGTTGTCCTCGTTAAATACAAATTTTAGAATTGATCAGAGTATCACAAGCCTGTAATAGAGATAACTTCTGGGGCCTTAGGGCCCATAGCCCCTCTATATGCACATCAATTTCACATAGGTGCGGCACGGTGGTTTATCTGCACCGCGTTTGGTTAATGATCATGAGGTTGCGGGTTTGACTCCGTGTAACGACCCTGGGCAAGTTGTTTATGCATACGTGCCTCTGTCACCAAGCATTAGAATTTGGTACCAGCTTACGTAAGGTGGGAAGTAAACTAAAAGTTCTGTTATGGACTGGCCCCATGTCCAGGACCTTGGAATTAGTCTATTACCCCCTCAAGGGCTTAAAGAAAAGGAAATGAGTGCCTCCCATATGTCTCACTTGTTGGATATGGGTTACTTGACTTATCAATGGATGCCTTGAACATTACTATATGAGTGCTACAGAAGTGGACAGTTGAGATTTGATGAATTTTGAAAAGCAAAGGTTTGGTCTGTTTATTATTTGTTTGTTATTTCTTTGTTCTTTGTTTATATTTTTTTTATTTCTTGATATTTTATTGCTTTATTATTTCTTTATTCTGTTTATTATTTGTTTATTTTTGCATTTTTCTTCCTGCTTTGAACCAGTCGCGTTGCAACATATTAAATGTGTCTATATTTGTGGGTCATTGGTATGTACTGTGGGAAACTTATAAACTTAAAATGACATTACTTTATACATCTGAGCTTCCTGTTAAACCCGTATTCATAATCGTAAACTTTATTCCTGCTCTGAAGCATTTTTTCATTTGTCTCAGAATCTTGTGATTATGTTGAAGTTTTGAGACCCTGCATCTTTCGAACAAGTTTTTCCTCGAAAAGTTGACTTGCATTCTTGAGCTTCTCTACTCTCTGCAAAACATGCGTCGCCGTCACCTGAAGTCAAGGGTAAGAACAGTCACATGTATAAATCAAATCAAATGGGAGTATGATTTAGTAATCAAATCAAATCAAGTGCGGTCTATAAATCAAATTTTCATTCAGTTCTCTTATGTAACTACATTTAAAACTCGTCTTTTTCAGCGTCTTTACCCGCTGCAGCTTGGCTTCTAGTTTCTTTGGCTTGTTGGATTTCAACTTGGCATATGTAATGGTTTATGATTTTGGCTGTGATTTCATTTGAAGCTACCATCGTTAGGTGCTTTATGCCTTATTATAACATTGCAAGGGACTAGATTAGATTAGATTAGACTAGATTAGCTTAGATTAGATCAAATCAAAAGTCTGATATCTATATCAAATCAGATTTTATTATTTTGTTCACACACATGATGACAATTTGTACAAATGTTTACTTGCATTTTATACTCCGAGGCAATTATAGTTTGGCTTAATTAACTGTATCTTGCCTGAAACCTAACACTTCTATCTTGTAAAATTTTAAGAAAAATTTCTTTGTAGAAACCGTTGAACAGAGATGTTGTTTTCTCTCTTCGTCAGCTTGCTTTTGAGAATTCCAAACAGACGACTGAAGGGTTTGAAAATGGAATTTATTTGAACCTAATTTATGCAGTTGAATTTTATCATTTTGTATTGGATCTCAGGAAATCCATCTGATTTGAGGAATAATCTGGTGCCCTGCGCTCGACTCTTAGATAGTGCTTTAGAAATGTTGAATCTATGTTTTCAACCATCACAGAAGTAGAGCAGTCACAAAAGCTTCCAAGAGGAATCATGTATGAAGTGCTGGCAACTTTCACAGCCACAGCATATGAGGTGGATGACCAGTGCTCTCTTGTCGCCTGATCTTCAGACTGACAGTGTATGATCAGTGTTCTCATTTTATAGCTGAGTTCTCTGGGGGGGGGGGGCACCAATGGAGCAGAAATCTAGGAAAAACAGCTGAAATTCTACTTACTGCATAACTCTTAGTACTTGGGCTGACTTTTGACTTTGTAAAGCACCCTAGAAGTAGCCTGCTACTTACGATGCTATATAAATTGTTATCATTACATTACATTACAAACGTCTTTCTTTTCTGACCGGTTTTGAGCCCTGAACTCTCAGTTGCCAGTGAAGCATGCTAACCTTTAGACTATCATGCACCAGAGCCGCTTTTACAGCTTTTAATATCTCGATGTGAGCTCTCCTAGGGGCCCGACTTTGGTGGCAACAGGAATATTGAAACTCGTCATTGGGGCCCATTGTAATTTGTGCCTTTGGGGGCACCTCGGTGTTTACACAGAATACACCGATGCATCCCTGTCATGCATCCCTGAAACATTATAAATTCTCTTGGGAAGGAAACTAAGCATTTGTAGGTGTCTATGATTGTTCAGTTCTTCCGGAATACAGCTACCGGAAATTCAGCTACAGACTGGATCATCCAGAGACCCTCTGGCCTCCTCAGCGCTTCCAGCTACCGGCCTAGAGTCCAGCCTCTCTGACTTCTTCTCTGGATGGAGTCTGTCCACTGCAGCAGACAGTAGCCATCTGTTGTCAGCTCCAGATATTTCAAGGTATGCAGGCAGCCAGTAGAGGTCAAAAAACAAAGGCCTACAGACTTTTTGCTTAATATGAACTTGAGAGATTTAATTTACAATGATGAATGTGACTACCGGTTTTTATAATGATATATTATTATTATTATTATTATTTTTATTATTATTATTATTATTATTAGTAGTAGTAGTAGTAGTGGTAGTGGTAGTAGTAGTACTAGTGGTAGTAGTAGCGGTAGTAGTAGTGGTAATGGTAGTAGTAGTCGTAGTGGTAGTAGTGGTAGTGGTAGTAGTGGGAGTAGTAGTAGTAGTAGTAGTAGTAGTAATCAGATACTTATATCATGCTGTTTTATTAGCTGGAAAAAGATAAGTCTTCAATTGTTTGCGAAATTAAATAAGAGAAAGAGAAGGGTTTGTCAAAGCTGGTGGTAGTGAATTCCATAGATGTGGACCAGCATATAAAAGGCACAGAACAACACGTATATATATATATATATATATATATATATATATATATATATATATATATATATATATATATATATATATATATATATATATATATATATATATATATATATATATATATATATATATATATATATATATATATATATATATATATATATATATATTGTTACAAAAGGATATATTATTGTATATATAAAATATAATGGTATATAATATAATGTATTTATGTGTCAAAATTTTTAACATATTGCCTTATGAGTACCTCATAAACACACCACACATGGCTATTTAACTTATCTGACACTGAAACTGACCAAACAGCCTGGCTTTTGCAGGCTGGAGTTAATATAGCGCCAGTACATAAGCTGGTCTGCACGATACGGCTTGGTGTGGTGCTGAGAAATTTTGGAGATTTACATTTGCATTACTGAGTTTTCAGGTAGCCAGGAAATATATGCTGAACGAAGTCAAACAAAACAATATATAAATGCAATGGAACCCTGTTCCAGGAGGGCGGTATGTGTGCATATACGTATCTAAGCATTTATGTAGCGTCTTTTAGGCATCTCTCTAAGTTGTGGAACATGGTCATCTAACATATCTTCTGAAAAGGTGCATCTTAAGTAGCTGAGAATGTTTCTTTTTTTACAGCTGGCACGGTCTGGATTTCCAACGGACGACCAGGTAACATAACTCGATGTAATGTCGACAGTTTGTTTATTATTTTTTGAAGGTACATATGATCCCTCAGGATTATATGATCCCTCAGGACTATATGATCCCTCAGGATTATATGATCCCTCAGGACTATATGATCCCTCAGGATTATATGATCCCTCAGGACTATATGATCCCTCAGGATTATATGATCCCTCAGGACTATATGATCCCTCAGGATTATATGATCCCTCAGGACTATATGATCCCTCAGGATTATATGATCCCTCAGGACTATATGATCCCTCAGGATTATATGATCCCTCAGGACTATATGATCCCTCAGGATTATATGATCCCTCAGGACTATATGATCCCTCAGGATTATATGATCCCTCAGGACTATATGATCCCTCAGGATTATATGATCCCTCAGGACTATATGATCCCTCAGGATTATATGATCCCTCAGGACTGTAAAAAGTGGGGACAGCATTTTTTCTTGCATGGCTAGTCTTCGTTGATGTGCTTGGTGACATAAGTGCTGTGGTAAGCAATTGCACTGAAGTGCAGGATGGCCATAGATAAGCGCTGATAGCGAAATGTAGTTTCCCTATTGTCTCCAGTTGTCACATTATTTTTTCTTATAATTTTTATTATTATTATATGGGCATTTTATCTTCTTGGCACTTACAGCCTGGGCTGTCTTGGACATGCTCAACACGATTATATGACACAACATCAGTGATGTTGAGCAATTGTGAGTGAAGGACAGAAGGTCTATACACAGTAACCATGTTAGAGCAGGCTTGAACCCATACTCTGCATGTAATAAGCTGAACACTGTAACCAGTTGGCTAACCCTATCCGTAGCATCAAGCTAATTCTAGGGTTCTTTATGTTGATGATTTCTTTTGTTGCCTGACTACAGTAATGATGACAAAGATGATGACGATGTTGACAATGATGATGATGATGATGACTGTATGCCTTAGTGAAGATTGCAACGAATGATGAGGTTGGTTGTGATTAATGATGATGATTTATTTTTCATTTAAGGCTGAAGGTTGGTGGTGCTGGTCTCTCATCTGCAAAGACTTCCCGACCGAGGGTAGAGGTCTGGGAAGACTTGTTGGCGGTCGAGACAGAGGAAACACCGGGGAAATTCCCACCACCCAAGTATTCAGCATTATCACTATATATATATATATATATATATATATATATATATATATATATATATATATATATATATATATATATATATATATATATATATATATCATTATCGCTTTTGAGAGGTACTTGAAGAGCGCTATATAAGTGCTTGTTACATTACATTACATATAATATATATCGATCACAGTATATAGCGTAATGGAGTTTACATGATCTCTTAATAGAAATGTTTAGCAGAATGTCAACTTTCTGTCTATAAAATTTGATTGTTTTTGTGCATTGTGACGCAGAACTTCGGTTGCTTCTGTAATCAGAATTGTTACTTTTGTAGTTAACCTTGTTGCTATGCACGTTTGTATGTATCTAGTCAATTAATATAGCGCCTTTAGGTGCCTCATAAAAGCGCTAGTCTCAGTTGTGTTAACGTTCGTTAAGAACAAAATAAAATCTATAAGCAAATGATGGTCAGCTCGTAATCGTAATCAAGAATTTATAAAGCGCCAGTTCAAGTTAGACTCGTCAGAGGCGCTCCCAGCCGGACAACGCAGAGCCACTGGGGAAGAAAATGGTCTTCAAGCGCTTGTGGAAGAGAGGGGGAGGAATGCAGAAAAGCTCAAGGTCAAAGGTCACCAAGTAGACCATTCCAAGAAGTAGGGCCAGCTACCTAACTAGGAAAGTCTCCACTGGAGGGCTTTTGTGTGACAAACATCTCAACCAACCGATTATCTAATCTCTAAATTGATCAAGACATTTTGTTTAAGGATCTAGAACGTGTGATTGCTGTTAACTTTGTGAGGACTGGTTTATTCATTTTAAGATATCAGCCACTGTGGCAACAGAACCTGACCAGGGACAGCCTGCAGCTTCATCTGGGTGGACGAAAAAACAAGAAGTAAACAGAGGCGGAGTTTCTGTTTCTTTGCCTCTCAAGTTTATTGCTTGTTTATGTTTTGTTTCATTGTTTATATAATGCCACTGTTTATCAAGTGATTACGAGAAGGCAACAGCCTTAAGGTCTTGCTCAAGGCCTTTTAGATAAAGTGTGATTATATTTACCCTACCATAATTTACCTTACCCTACCCTACCTTGCCTTACCTTATACCTTACCTTACCTTACCATACCATACCATTGAAGCACATGCAACAGTGTAACCTTGACTGAAGTTGGTTGGTGCTAGTATAAGTGCTGTGCATTATGGTATTCATGCATTAATTAACTAATTAATTAATTCATTCATTCATTCCATTCATTCATTCATTCAGGGTATTTATATAGCGCCCCTTAAGGCTATACACCGAGAGGCGCTCCCAGCCTAGTCCTGGCGAAAGAGAACAGTTTTGAACTGTTGGTGAAAGGCGCATATAGAGCATCCCTCACCAGAAGGACACGTAGATTAAGATGGAGGCCATTCCACGTAGAGGCTCCAGCATCTGAGAAGTCGCAACATCGCATCGTTGCAGTACACATGAAAGGAACAACAGTTTCACCTCGGGCCACAGAATGTATGTTCCATTACTGATAATTAAGTAAATTAATGTCAACGTAGAGCTGTATATAGTGATCTGTTTTACAGGGCAAAGGGCAAGAAATCTAAGGTTGTGATGTTGACAAGTGGCACAAGTCATCTGGTGCCCAATTTTCGAGAGTTCTTGGCAAGAACGCGAGATAAAGTTCGACGCAAGACTCTGCAGGAACTCGAGAAATTGGAAAGGTCTGGTCAGCTCTGCATTCAAGTCAGTTGGTACCATTTATGTTTCTACTGTTTGGTGATATGTCGTACTTGACTCTTGAGCCAAAATATTCTGAAGACTGAACTTTAAGACTTGGCCAACACAATGGAAATTCTACTGGTAGCATTTTTAAAGTTTTTCCCAATTATTGTGAAAGTAAAGCATTCTGATGTTACTTACATATTATACTTAACCACACGTGTGTTCTAGTTCTGTGGCCATTTATCCAACCGCAATTTTTTAAAATATTTTTTAATAACTTGATTTTTAGCCGGAGTGCATGACAGAAAAGGTTGAAAAAAGTTGAAAGTGGCAGTCAAAGAATGTCTTTTAAAATGTCGAACCTTGATTTGAAGATATGAATTATTTGAATTATTATAATTATTGTTATTACTTTTATTAATATTTATTATTATTTTTATTATGTCATCATCACTGTCCATCGTTGTCTATGTTACTTTAATGTCACTATCTGTCTGCTTTGATTGATAGCTGTCGCCTTCAGAAGTTTCACCTTCTCTTCCAGAGTCTGAAAACCCTTGATGAGATTCCAGAAAGGTACTTCCCAAAAATGCGGAGACTCTTGGGAGAGACTAAGACGGAATATACGACCGAATGGTTAGCAGTCTCGATGTTAATCAGACACTACAAAAACGAATAGTGTTGTCTGTATATGTCTGTTTATGCTGGCAGCCCTAATTAAGCAGAACTTTGATACCATTCTGCTGTTTGTGCCCGAATAGCCTGTTTAATTTATGTTATTTGTGTATATTCGTCAATTTTTGGGATAAAAAATGCAGATGAATGCAAAAAATGAATGTTACTGAAAAGTTCTAAAGTTCTGAAAACCTTTCAAAAACACTTCTTGGCTATATGAGGTTAGGGATCTTCATCTGATTAGCATGGAAGGCTGCGACATCTGTTGAATTTGAGACCAAACAGTGCACATAACACTCCTATTTCACAGATCCTATCCTTACACCCCTTCTTCCTCTTATCTCTCTTCCACCCCAACACGAGACCAACATGCCTCACAATACATTGCCTTGCCGCATGTAGTTTAAAAGGACATTTTGTGCGACACCCGGTTCAGTTACTATAGAACAAGTGTATATTTAAATTTTACATTTACCTGTTCATGTGACAGGTTCAGGCGCCTTGTTGAAGAGGCAGATTCACTGCATTTGACAGATGACAGCGAGGTTTCGGATCTTCTCAAGAAACTGAAGCAGTTCGTTTACAAGCAGCCAATAGGCCTACCTCTTTACAAGGTCAGTGATCTGACCCAACCTAAAAGAATAACAACCATTAGCTGAAACCTGAGTGGGTTTCATCTTTGACTTCTGACTGTCCCTCGTATGCGCACTGCTACAGCGCAGTCTAGAAGCTTTGCCTATGTTGGACCCAATAGCTGGAATCGCCTTTCCCGAGAGCTCCGGCTAGTATTCCTCAGTTTGTCTCTTCCGCAGTTTCGCAAGCGCCTGAAGTCTGTATTATTTGCCAGTGGTCTCACTGGTTCGAGTCGGGAGCGCTTCTGATGAGTCTATTCTTGAAGTGGCACTTTATTAATGTCAGATTACAATTACAATTACAATTTGTATCATCTTGGTTTCATCATCGTCGTCGTCGTCGTCATCATCATCATCATCGTCAAATGCAGGTGATATGTGCAAATAATGATACAACGATATGTCTGAGTACACAGGGACCTTCACGTAGGAAGGTTCCTGTGCAAAGGTTCTCGTGTTACCTTTGTGAACCTTTTGAAGTATCACTTTATGATGACTTTTGATTTAAGAAGGCCATATTCTAAAACTAAGTTAATTTTGGGATCACTGTCTTCGACCCCAAAATTTGCATTGCAGTGATGAATGTTTAAAGGAGGTTGTGGTATGTATTCATAACACTTGCATGTAAGGGCTGTAATGTAATACTAAAATGCAGTGTATGTTAATTTGGATTGTTACAGGTTTGTTAAGAACCTGTAATATATGTATCAGCTGAATTTACCGTCATCTAGAAAGTCAATGGACATGTGGTGTGTTAACAAATGCATCATTTACTTACATTCAGTATATTCCTGTTGAATGATGTGTGTGAATTGTGTCATCCAACATAGACTGCCTCTCTGTCTTGTGGACTGACCTTCTGGATATTGACCTGATTATGGCTTGGCTTTGGTGTGCCATCAGTTGATGCCTTGTGCATTAGACACCGGCGCATTAGAAGTTGATAATTATTATTATTATTATTATTATATTTTTTTATTATTATTATTATTATTATCATCATCAATTGGTGTAAGAATTTCAACGAGGTATTTGTTCGCCTCAATAATTCATAATATAGAAGAAGGTGCTGGTGCTGGAGCAACTAGAGCTGATTATTATTATTATTATTATTATTATTATTATTATTATTATTATTATTATCGCCATTATTATTATTATAATAGATACACGCTTAGGCCTATTGCTATCTATGTGGAGACGGTGGTCGCTGTCACTCAAACTGCCGATGGAGTCAGCTTGACATGTATCGGTATTTGGCATCGTCCGAATCACTTCTCCGTTGCCCCGGACACGGTTGTCATGACATTTCCCGGCAGCTCCTTCACCTTCGTCGTCAAGTTATTATTATTATTATTATTATTATTATTATTATTATTATTATTATCTGTTTGATGATGTAGGAGAAGATGTGTTTACTGGTCCTTTCTCTTCCGGCCGATGAAATCTGTCGTCCTGCTTGGCAGAGTGCTCTCATAGTAAGTGCACGCAGTTCAGTTTGTAAGCTAAATCAAGATGTTGAAAGATATGTCTTGGTTACATGACCAGTTTAGTTAAGGTTGATTCTTTGAACTGTGACTTCACTGGAGTTTGGCTTGTGTTTCATCAAGAAATTCTGAATCTTTTGATTTGCCTTTGAGGCAATGCTCACAGACATATATAAAAATGGCTTTATTAGGTCACTAACCAAGCATATGTAAATGTACATGCTTTTGCTAAAGCGACCGTATGGCCTCGACCCTGCTCATTGTTCAATGAATTTATCGGGCGAGATCCTTCACCACTGATGGCTGTTTGAATTTGCGCCACGCCATCTAATGTTCCCATTCACGGTCCGTGTTAGCGCGAGAATAAAATCTCGGAAATAAGCCTTGATCGGCATGCGAACGGGCATCCTCACACTCAGAGGCGCCTTGACGTACGCTTTAACCAACGTAGCTAACCAGGCCAGTGGTACAGCTTTGCCTGCTGAACAGCGAATGAGGGCAAGTTCTTTGATGTAATTCAGGTCTACACTAACGACTCGTCTGTTTTTACTTGTGTGCCACGGTGGTCTTACTTTCCGTTTCTCTGACCCATCAGAATTTGACCAAACTTCTTCTCCCGTGGATTATGATTTTTGACCATGGTTTCACGTCACGACCCACTGATGCCTTTTGCGTAATGAAGTAATTGGAGTAATTAGATTAAATTGGGTCGATTGTCTTATTCTGCTTTGCAGTTTGTGATGGTTCGGGTACTTGAATGGAAACTAGAAGTACTTAAATACTGGCTGAGTACTCGCTACCTGTACATCCTCCATTACATTGAAGATGCTAGTTAATATACCGAAGTCACTGTAGTTGTATCAATTCTGTACACATTTCAGAAGTGGGTGTTGTCTTTCACGGACTGCTCAGGTTTTTTGAACAAGTCTCAGGGTTTTCGGTTTAAAGTACTTTCAGAGTATTTCTAGACTTTAACTGTGCTCCTTTGCGTGAATTTTTATGTTGAATGTATGTATATTTTGCAGTTTCTGCATTTTTTGCCTCTATTAAAGTTTGATGTTTGGCATATAAGTCTTAAAGAGGTTTCACTGTTTGACAACTGAATGTTAGAACACATTTGACTACGTCGGATTTTTGCTGAATTATTAGTAGCTTTTGCGGGGAGTGCTGTACAGTCTGAGCTACAGAGAACTTCTGTGTTGCATGTTTTGCTACTAGTCAAATCTTCAGTGAATTTTTCCACAGCATATGTCGCTACTAGTCAATTGATCATCAGTATGCATTGTTATCGTCTCGTCAACTGCTCTTGTTGCTACTGGTCAGTTCTTCAAAGGACCCTATTTTGTTTCCTCGGTTTTACTGTCACGCTGTTTTGGCTATTGTAATTTTTAATGTCCGCATTGCATAATAAAATATTGTTGAAGTTTGTCGAAAACTGACTTAAGAGCCCAGACATTCGCGTGAATTGACCCCCTAGCGGTATAAACAGGTCTTAAACCGAATAATCTAGCTTCACAATGGCAATTGTCAGCAGAAATGCTAGAGAGTCAATTAAACAACACAATTTCTATTGTTTTGGAGAGCGTGAACTCTCGGTCTCCAGAATAGGCCGATTTGGTGCAGTTGTTGGAATGGATGGAAGAGTGGATGCCGTGAATGCCAGTTAGTTTCGTTCCAGACAGTCGCACGACCGTGTCGTGTCGTCAGCGGACCATAGAGCGTCGTCTACACGTGACCGGAAATAGCCTGCCGTGCTTCGAGTTCTTGATCAGCGCATCAGTTCAGGTGCATGACGGGTAATATAAGGGAGACAACGCCATTTGTGCACACTCCGATGGCTTAACATCTACCACTTTCTCAGAAATTACTGTATCCTACCTTTCCACCTGGATCATCTTTGGACCCTTTAACGTTAAAATGGAACATTGTTTCGTCTGTCTCTTACCAAGAAAAAGCTGGTGATTATAATATTGACCTCTTTAAAGCCAAGTAAAACGTTTATATTTGCGATATTATTATCCTAACCAACTTTTTGGGCAATGATCTGTGTATCTATTGTGATTAACGTAAATCTTGGTAGGAGATCTTAGGCCTAATCGTAAACTACGTACAGCTTCAGTTTAGCATCAAGTCACCAATCCCAGAAATTCATCTTGTTCACAGCTACCTATTTATAGCTACAACTATGGCTACATGTTAACTACATCTGTAGGCACACCTTTAATTAACTACATATATGACTACATTTTAAAATAGACATGGCTTAGGAACTACCATGTGATGCCCCACACTTATTACTTACAGATAGATTACAGTTAATGTCCTATCGTCTTTGTCTCAATGTCTCTGTATGTATGTGTCCATCTGTTTGTCTTTCTGCCTGTCTCCATATCTGTCCTTATGTATGTGTATGTGTGTGGCTCAGTTGCGTGTGGTTTTGCTGACGTGTGTGAAAATTGCGTCTGGGGTAAATGGTTTATTTATGAGAAACCCCGTTTAGTGTTAACTTTAGACGCCTCTCGGATACAATGACGTCAGGCATTACACGGTGTCTTCTCTAAGTTCATATTTATTCCTCGCATATATATACATATATATATTATATATGCATATATAATAATATTATATTATGTGTATATATTATATATCTATCGTTAATTCGCCAGTTTTTTTGTTGCTGGTGGTTAATTACTGACGGTTCCGTTAGTTGTGACGTATTGATCAGTTCTGCGAAATAAATAGAATATCAATACTTCAGGGTCAATGAAAGCTTTCTCTCTGCCGCAGATTTCGCGGCCTTGGCAGCAAGGGAACCAGCGGAGCACGGATGTACAGTTAATTAGCTGGAATCTGCTTACGACGTTGTGGTGTCCTGTGTAAATACTTGACCTTCGGGATTTTTGTTGAAACAGCGGAATAGCATCCAAGGCCGAGTTATAATTTTTTAACAAAATAAAATGCTTTCCCGGGATTTTTATATACCTCTAAAATAAACAATATAATTGAGTTTTTGGTCGACTTAAATCTGAATGATATCAGGACTAAGCTTATTGAATAGTGGTATATTGTGTTAGTGTACAACTTTAGGCGTTTATTGACGAGGGTAAAAATGTAAGTATGTAAGTGGTCATTTTTATAGCGCAATATCACAAGTACCTCTGGAAGATATTTGCAATGAAGCTGCTTAGCTAGTTGGTATAGACATATGTGGAATATGGGGTACTTACTTTTATACACATATGCAGAAGTTATTGTTAATTATTAAAGATATTAAAGGACAGTTTGATTAATTCAAGAAATGAAAACTAATTTTGATGCTTCTCTGTACAAAATAGGCAAATAATAATTGGGTGAAACCTAATGCTAGCGTTTAACGTTACCGTACCCGATGCGATTATCCAATACTGAAATGGCATCTTTTTGTGTGTTGGTGTGTGTATATGTATGTATGTGGGTGTGTGTGGAGATGTATGTGTGTGTAATTCTGCTGCCTCAGCCGTTTGATACGGGGGAGGTGGACATGACCCTGATGTGCGTCCTGAGGCGGATGAGAGATTCCTTTAACGATTTCTTCCAGAGAAAGCAAAATGCAGAGCTAATAGCATTGGGTACTCGGCTTAAAGTACAGTCAAGTGACGCCCATGTGTTAACGACGGCAAATCAACTAAGGGGGGTGATCGAGGAGGAAGAAAACGAGGAGGATGAAGGAAGAGGAGGAAGAAAGAAGAGAAGGACGAGAAAGGAAGAGGAAGAAGAATGCAAGATGAGGAGAAAGAGGATTAGGAAGATTAAGAGGGCAGGAAGAGGAAGAGAAGGAGGTGAGGAGTAGAAGAAAGAGGAGGAAGAAGAGGAGGAGGACCAGAAAGAGAGGAACTAAGCAGAAAAGAAAGAGGATTAGGAGGAGATTGAGAGAAGGGGAGGGAGGAAGAGGGGAGGGAGGGTCGATGGTGGCGTCAAATGGATTTGCAGGGGAGCGACAGTCATCCCATTCCAGCGCCTAAACTTACTAATGGCTCTTGCACGCATCTACGGAAGCGCACTGGGGACTGTGTGTGCACTCGCAAAATTACCCGTCCAAGTAATGGCAGAAGCGACAGACAGACAGACATGCAGGCAGGCAGACAGGCAGACAGACAGACAGACAGGGAGGGAGGGAGGGATGGAATAAAGAGAACGAGAGAGAGAGAGAGGACGGAGACGGAGAGAGACTGTGATGTGGATCTGAAAGTAGTCAACTAAACCAGACACTGTTCTAACCGCACAAAGCTGTCTGGTTACTAAACTTGATGATGATGACGACGACATTGATAAAGACGAGGATGATGATGAAGACGAGGATGATAAAGACTGAGTTGGTTTTGGTAATGATAAAAAAAGGCGATGAAACTGGTGTTGGTAATAGTAATGATGATGATGATGGTGATGATGACGACGACGAAGTAGATGATAACGACTTACATTACGCTGCATTAATGACACTACCAGACAGCGCTGGTGACAGTCGACCTTGCGATGGTAATGCGACAGTTGGAACGAAATGCGTGTGACAGTCCAATCGACCTTTTCAATCCACTCTCAGCTACGGAAGACTGCAAGTGACCACAGCTGCGCCCTAATGCTCGTCTGGCTGTTTTTGTTAAGAGCGATAAACATACGACGTCTGGAAAGAACTCATATAAAGTATGGAGCAAATAGGTCACGTCGAGGTCACCAGGAATAACTAAAATCCAAATAATGCTTATAGAAGAGGTCTTTGTGAGTAATGCAGAACCTACAAATCGCTTTGTATGTATGTATGGTATAATCTATGTATGTAAATATATGTCTATATATATATATGTACGTGTATGTATGTATGTATGTATGTGAATATATATATATATATGCGTGTGTATGTATGTTTGTATCTATGTATATATGTATTGATGCATATATGTGTATTAGTGTATGTATGTATTTATGTATATATGTATATATGTACGCATGTATGGGTGTGTATGTATGTTTGTATCTATGTATAAATATGTATGTTTGTATCTATGTATATATATGCATGCATGTATGTATGTATGTATGCCCTGACATCCTTCTTTCTTTTCGCTCATGCTACCTCCATCCTTCCCACTCTCTTTCAATGTACATAGGCTGTCATTAATGACGCATCACCCGGATCGGAGTGGAGGAAGCGTTGGAGTGGGACAGCCGAATCATCACAAGCCTCCTCTGGCTCTGTGTCTCTGTCTCTGTCTTTCTATATATCCACTGTCTGTCTGTCTGTCTGTCCGTCTGTCCGTCCTCCTGTCTGTCTGTCTGTCTATCTGCCTGTCTGTCTTTCTGTCTGTCTGTCCTAGATAATTATCTAGGAGTCTATGGTCTATATATAATATATATAATGTATGCATATGTTTATGCGTTTATATATATATATATAGGTATGTGTGAGTGTGTGTGTGTGTGTGTGTGTGAACGTATATTCTTCTATGCCTCTCACTTCCCCAATCCATCTCTTTCTCCCTCTTTAATTCTCTCCATCACAACTCTATAATATATATATACATATATATATATATAGGGAGAGAGGGGCAGATATATATATATGCACATATATATATCTGCCCCTCTCTCCCTCCTCTCTCTCTCTGTCTGTCCTCGCATCTGTCTCTTTACGTCCTCCTATTCCTTCTCCTCCCCATTTCGTCCATCCGTTGGTCAGTGGTTCTGCTGGTCAGTCCGTGAAATTCCGAATGCCTTTCCGACGGACGGCGCTTATCTCTCCAATCTCCATATGGATCGTTCCACCGAACCCCGTCTCTAAACGACCAACAGCTATCCATCACACACACACATACACACACACATACATACACGTAAACATACACGTATACATACATACATACACACATACATAAAGTACATACATACATACATTACATGCGTATATATATATGTACGACGCAGGCGTCTGATAGGAATCAGATTATGATTATTCTAGCGCCTATTCCACGGCTGCCTATCCTTTGAACTGTATATATATATATATACACACAGGGAAAGAAGGAAAAAAGAAGAGCAAGGTATATATATAGTGTAATCTATGTTCACTATGAATATATATATATATATACAAACACTTTAAAGAGAAGGAAGGAAGGAATTAAGAGCAAGATATATGTATATATATGGTATAATTTATGTTTACTATGAATATATATATACGTCTAAGCAGTATGTATGTATTCCCCGATGTATATATATATATATATATATATATATATATATATATATATATATATATATATATATATATATATATATATATATATATATATATATATATATATATGAGTTTCTGTGTATCTGTGTGCGTGTTTCTAAGTTATGTTTGAACGATGCAGCGCTCTTCGTCTTCGACGGACATCTTAATTAGACGGCGTCGCTCTTTCGTCCATCCGTCGCTCCTTTCCTTCGTTCCTCCCCTGAAGGCGATTCAGAACCAGAAGAACCAGAAGAAGAACAAGAACAAGAAAAACAACAACCAGAGGAAAAGGAGAGGAAACGACGTACAATGGGGGGGGCGAGGGTAAGACAGGCACGAAGGCAGGAGAAGCGATGCACGCGGACAGAAGGGACGGAAGGATGAAAGGAGGTAGGACGGAGAGATGGACGGATCAACGGAGGAAAGGAAAACCTTTAATGGACACAGAGGTGGAGAATGAGAGAGAGACACAGAGAGACAGAGATAGAGATAAACAGCGAGAGAGAGAGAGAGAAGAGTGAGAGAGGGAGGGAGGAAGAGTGAGATACAAATATATATATATATAAGAGAGAGAAAGAGAGAGAGAGAGAGAGAAAGAGAGAGAGAGGCAGAGAGAGAGAGAGAAATTGACATAGAGAGAGAAAGGGCGACAGAGAACGAGAGGGAGGGAGGGAGACAGAGATAGATAGATAGATAGATAGATAGATAGATAGATAGATAGATAGACAGATAGACAGATAGACAGATAGACAGATAGACAGATAGACAGATAGACAGATAGACAGATAGACAGATAGACAGATAGATAGATAGTTTGGAAGAGAGACAGAGGAGAGAGAGAGAGTGAGTGAGAGAATCTTTTCAGGGTTTGGTGGTTTTGTTGTCGTATGGTTAGGGGGCGCCACTGGCGAGTATCATTTAGGAGAAACGGCGCCATATAAATGCCCGGTTACATGACTCTGTCTCGTAATCTATGTCCGCTTTCAATGAACGGTTAATGTCGGCTGCAGCGGCAAATCATCCTCCACATCAGCATCCTCAGTTGCACTGAACAGTCACTGCGTATGTATACAGTGTATGTATGTATCCCGTCGCACAGAAAATAGTCCGACTGCGCGGAAATGGCAAATGGAAGAGACATACAGGTAGAGAGAGAGAGATACATGCAGACAGACAGAAACGCATCTACACAAACAGACACACAGGCAGACAGACAAAGAACATAAAGGTATGCACGGACACGCCCACACACAGAGAGACACATATACTTAAACGCACGCAGATACACAGGCAGAGACACACAGACACGTGCAGATACACAAACACACAGACAGAAACACAGACAAACACGCAGATTCACAGATAGACACACACAGACACACAGATACAGAGAAAGACACGCATATATACATGCTGACACACATATAGACAGAAACACACAGACAAATACAGACAAATACGCAGATTCACAGACAGACACACACAGATACAGAGAAAGACACGCATATATACACGCAGACACACATATAGACAGGAACACATAGACAAATACGCAGATTCACAGACAGACACACAGATACAGAGAAAGACACGCATATATACACGCAGACACACATATAGACAGGAACACATAGACAAATACGCAGATTCACAGACAGACACACAGATACAGAGAAAGACACGCATATATACACGCAGACACACATATAGACAGGAACACATAGACAAATACGCAGATTCACAGACAGACACACAGATACAGAGAAAGACACGCATATATACACGCAGACACACATACAGATGCATTCTGATGCACACAGACTGAGACAGATATATCATGTGCTTAATATTTGCCCAACCCATTCTCTGCAATATTTCGACCTTATTGTTATGCATTTTATCGTCGATGTTTTTATAAGCAAACAGCATCGATAACATCGACTCAATTAGTGGAATCCTCGCAAAAAAGCCTAAACGTATTCATTATAGATTCATAAATCGTATTTGTAGAGCCGACGCTTCTATTTTTTTACAAGTAACAATTTGAAACAAACAACATGATATCATAGAATTTAAACGCCTCTATTTTTAATTAAATCGTTTGTACTCTTCTGTTTAAATCACATCGTGTCATGTTTAGACTTCTAATTTTACTTTTAAAATGGTTGAACAAAATCATAGCATCTCTATGGTTGCTTTAAAAAAAAGTTTGAGCAAAATTATGCCACATTTACGACTTCACAGGGTCAAAAAGCTAATAATAATAATAATAATAATAATAATAATAATAATAATAATAATTGCTAATATATAATACATATTATAATTATTATTGCGGCTTAAGTTAGGCCTAATCTGGAAATGTTTCTTGCGCGGTCTCTTCTGGTGTAATGTTGGGATTTTCAGTGGAAGATGATGGTCCAATACACGAAGTTCTAAAGTGAATTGCTTTTCAGAGAAAGAGGAACAAAGAGAGAAACAGAAGCAGAGAAAAAGGCAGAGACAGAAACACAGATGCAACAGGGTAAATGTGTTAAGAAATGCATTGGCTACATACCTACTTAGTCTGTCTGTGTGTCTGTGTCAGTCTGTTTGTCTATCTGTCTGTCTGTCTGCGTGTGTCAGCTTTGCGGCTGCGAGATGTCGCTAATGTGATGCTGTCAAGTGGTTCCACATTATTTCAACGCATTAGTCTCTTAATGGAACCACCCAACGAACGAATCACTGACTCTAAAACAAGCGCTCCTCTTCCCATCCTCACCCTGATCCTCTTCCCATTCTCCCCTGATCCTCTTCCCATTCTCCCCTGTTCCTCTTCCAATCCTCCCCTGTTCCTCTTCCCATCCTCCCCGTTCCTCTTCCCATCCTCCCCTGTTCCTCTTCCCATCCTCCCCTGTTCCTCTTCCCATCCTTGCCCTGTTCCTCTTCCCATCTTCTTCCTGTTCCTCATTTCATCCTCCCCTGTTTATCTTCCCATCCTCCTCCTGTTCCTCATCCCATCCTCCTCCTGTTCCTCATCCCATCCTCCCCTGTTCTTCATCCCATCCTCCCCTGTTCCTCATCCCATCCTCACCCTGTTCCTCATCCCATCCTCCCGCTCCTCTTCCCATCCCCCTGTTTTTCATCCCGTCCTCCCCTGTTCCTCATCCCATCCTCATCCTGTTCCACATCCTATCCTCACCCCGTTCCTCATCCCATCCTCACCCTGTTCCTCTTCCCATCCTCACCCTGTTACTCATCCCATCCTCACCCTGATCCTCTTCCCATTCTCCCCTGTTCCTCTTCCCATCCTCCCCTGTTCCTCTTCCCATCCTCCCCGTTCCTCTTCCCATCCTCCCCTGTTCCTCTTTTCATCCTCCCCTGTTCCTCTTCACATCCTCCTCCTGTTCCTCATCCCATCCTCCCCTGTTCCTCATTTCATCCTCCCCTGTTTATCTTCCCATCCTCCTCCTGTTCCTCATCCCATCCTCCTCCTGTTCCTCATCCCATCCTCCCCTGTTCCTCATCCCATCCTCCCCTGTTCCTCATCCCATCCTCCCCTGTTCCTCATCCCATCCTCACCCTGTTCCTCTTCCCATCCTCACCCTGTTACTCATCCCATCCTCACCCTGATCCTCTTCCCATTCTCCCCTGTTCCTCTTCCCATCCTCCCCTGTTCCTCTTCCCATCCTCCCCGTTCCTCTTCCCATCCTCCCCTGTTCCTCTTTTCATCCTCCCCTGTTCCTCTTCACATCCTCCTCCTGTTCCTCATCCCATCCTCCCCTGTTCCTCATTTCATCCTCCCCTGTTTATCTTCCCATCCTCCTCCTGTTCCTCATCCCAGTCTCCTCCTGTTCCTCATCCCATCCTCCCCTGTTCCACATCCTATCCTCACCCCGTTCCTCATCCCATCCTCACCCTGTTCCTCTTCCCATTCTCACCCTGTTACTCATCCCATCCTCACCCTGTTACTCATCCCATCCTCACCCTGTTCCTCATCCCATCCTCCCCTGCTCCTCATCACATCCTCCCGCCCCTCTTCCCATCCCCCTGTTCCTCATCCCGTCCTCCCCTGTTCCTCATCCCATCCTCACCCTGCTCCTCATCCTATCCTCCCTTGCTCCTCTTTTCATCCTCCTCCTGTTTCTCATCCCATCCTCCTACTCATCCTTATCGTCCCTCCAACTGGGCTCTTAATCCTCTCTTGCCCTTCGTTTGGGTATATCTCCTCATTCCTCCTTAGCTTTTTGCATTGTCCTCTTGTCTTCCTCTCAGACTTATTCTTTACGATTTTGCTCGTCCTCTGTCTATTCCTCTTCTTTCCCTCCTCCTCCTCCTTCTTCTCCTCCTCCTCCTCTATTTCCTCCGTCTTATACTTGTTCCGCTTCTCGTTCTCTGCTAATTCCTCGTCATCATCCCTCCAGCTATATTCCTCTAACTCCTCAGTTTATGCTTCTCCTCTTTCAATCACAACTTCTCATAATAATAATAATAATAATAATAATAATAATAATAATAATAATAATAATAATAATAATAATAATAATTTTTCACCACCTGAGGGATTGCACCCACCACGGGTCAAATAATAATAATAATATCGACGATACATGTGTAGTTTTCTCTAAAAACAAAAGGAACAATAGGGCAGAGGTTGTTTAGGGCAGAGGTTGTTTAGGGCAGAGGTTGTTTAGGGCAGAGGTTGTTTAGGGCAGAGGTTGTTTAGGGCAGAGGTTGTTTAGGGCAGAGGTTGTTTAGGGCAGAGGTTGTTTAGGGCAGAGGTTGTTTAGGGCAGAGGTTGTTTAGGGCAAGAGTTGTAGACTTGTGAAAGAGATTGGATGATAAATCTAAATGTATACTTTTTATAGCGACCGTATGGCCTCGACCCTCCTCATTTTTCAGTGAATTTATCTGGTGAGATCCTTCACCACCGCTGCCCGTTTGAATGGGCGCCACGCCATTTAAAGCCCCGTGTACGGATATGCGATTTAAAGGTGTCTAAACACAACCTAATATTTGTAACACGTAAATGTAAATACATATGCTTTTCTATAGCGACCATATGGCTACGACCCCGTTCATTTTTCAATGAATTAATCTGGTGAGATCCCTCACCACCGCTGCTCGTGTGAATGGGCGTCACGCCATTTAAGGTCCCCGTGTACTAACCGTGCTAGACCGAGATTCAAATCTCTTAAATAAACCACGACTGGGACGCGAACCGGCATCCTGACGCTCAGAGGCGCCTCGATGGTAGTTCTGTCTCCGTGGACACTGTCACAGATTTTAAGAAGAAGCTAGGAAGGATTGGCTATTCAGTATTTCCGGTTAATTTGCAGTAATTTTGACATAGATTAAATGTCTTCTTAACAACTTAAAACCCTAGTTATGTTATGTTATGTTAGTCGAAGTGACGACGTGAGCGCACTCTGCGATCAGCGGCTGATGCCTTAACTCAGCACGACAACGGATCAACCATCAGACCAATGGCTTTTCGGCGTCTGGTTGACCTGCAGGGCTTTCACGCTGCGAGGTGCGGTATAGGCCGCTAATCGACCTATTTATGTAGTCTGTGTGTGTCTCTGTCTGTCTGTCTGTCTCTCTTTCTATCTCTCTCTGTCTGTCTCTCTCTCTATATATATATATATGTCTCTGTCTCCCTCTGTCGGTCTCTCTCTCTCTCTCTATCTCTGTCTCTCTCTGTCTGTCTGTCTGTCTGTCTATTTATCTTTGTTTGTCTATGTGTGTCTGTGTCTGTGTCTCTCTGTGTCTCTCTCTATCTCTCGTGTGTGTGTGGTACGTGCGTGTGTGTGTGTGTGTGTCTTTCCACTGTCAGTGGGCAGGTCACGCGGCGAGGGATAGGATTGGTCACCGGCCCTCATTTGCCGAAGCTCAGAAAGTGATGTCGCAAACATTGCATTCCCATGACTGCCCTTTTAGGTTTAGCTTAAGGGACTGCAAAAATGTGTAATCATGTGTGTTTTTGAAAATGCATATACTGTGTCCATTTCATATATTTTGACAAAATGTGATGAAAAGCAGACAGACACACAGAGAAATATACAGACATGCAGACAGATAGACACACACACAGGTAGACAGACAGACAGACGGTAGCAATTCTGAGCAAATTAAAGCGGACAGATTTACAGAGTGACAGGCAGACAGACCGAACATGACCGACGGGCATACAGACTTACAAATAGCCGACTGCTTTGCAATCAGTCTGGCAGACGAACAGATTATGTGATTAAATGTAAACTAAATATAAATGTATAGGTTTTTCTACAGCGACCGTATGACCTCGACCTTGATCAGTTTTAAATGAATTGACCGGGTGAAATCCTTCACCACCGCTGCCCGTTTGAATGTGCGCCACGCCATTCAAGGTCCCCGTGCACGGTTACCCGATTTAAAGGTGTCTAAGCACAACCTAATATTTGTAAAATGTAAATGTAAATGTATATGTTTCTCTATATCGACCGTATGGGCTCGACCCTGCTCATTTTTCAGTGAATTTCAAGGTGAGATCCTTCACCATTGCTGCTCGTATGAATAGACGCCAAGCCATTTAAGGTCCCCGTGTACGGACAGTGCTAGCCCTGATTGAGTTCAGCTGGACGTTGCAGGTTAGGCTTTGAGTGAGAAGCATTTGGTAAAGTTTCGACTGACCGTTGGATTAGAATGGGATGCAAAGGAGGAGGGAATCAGAGGATGGGAAGTCAACGGTCGGCACCTACTTCTCCTCCTCCTCCTCCTCCTCCTCCTCCTCCTCCTCCTCTTCCTCCTCCTCCTCCTGTAACTGCATCATGGCGCACGAAGTCTCACTTTTTCAAGATATTTACAATGTGCCGTAGTACAGCCATATATATATATATATATATGTGTGTGTGTGTGTGTGTGTGTGTGGGTGTGCGTGAGCGTGTGTATGGTATCTTTATATACACATACATGATGCATATAAATATATATACATATATATATACGTGCGTATGTGTTGTGTGTGTGTCAGAGAGAGAGAGAGAGAGAGAGAGAGAGAGAGGAGAGTGAGAGGGAGAAGAGAGTGAGTGAGAGAAGAGAGAGTGAGAGAGAGAGAGAGAGAAGAGAGTGAGAGAAGAGAGAGTGAGAGAGAGAATGAGAGAGAGAGAGAGAAGAGTGACAGAGAGAGAGAGAGAGACAGAGAGAGAGAGAGAGTGACAGAGAGAAGAGAGTGAGAGAGAGAATGAGAAAGAGAGAGAGAGAGAGAGAGAGAGAGAGAGAGAGAGACACGCAAGAGTTAGACATCTGCAATAAGGGACCCGATTCACCGTCGAATGATAAACTGTGCCGAGGTACAAGATGCGAAATCCAGCCTGTCAATCAAAGCGCCTCTTTTTCTGTTTCTTGCGCCCGCTTATTCGGTGTCCACCCAGGTCTTTCTGCATTCGGCGGCGCCCTCGATGGCGCATGCGCACTGCCACGCCGCTTGGTGGCGCCACCGCCGCGCATGCCTAACTGGATTCTGCGATTTAAGGAAAGACCGTCGTGTGGTAGCAATCGGCAATGCTTTTTCGACTATGGAGCGGTATTTAAAAGTGGTAAAACCACATAATGTGCGATTCGGACCATTCTGAGAAGGGAAGACATCTGTTTTACTCGCGCGAAGTAAGCGATCGCTAGATCGAACTAAGCGACGGCTCGAAGGAGAGTTCAGCATGAAGTAAGCGATTGCATTAGGCGCTTGAACTAAGCAAGCGACGCCGAACTATCACTTAACGTCGTCTGATGTTGATACAATATTTACAAAAGTATGGCGACTCAAGCAGCCACGTTGGTCTGTAAACTTTATTCCAAGTCGTTTAGTATGAGCAATATTTAATAATTTCCTATCGACAGATTCTTTAGAGACGCTTTTCAAATGCTATGTAGCAATTACATTTACAATTTTGAAACAGAAAGACCGCTATTTGATCTTAACTGACTAGTGATTTTGTTTTGAGTGAGCGACTGTTAACAATCTGTTGTCAGCTTCTTGGCTTTCTTGGGCGCTTTATAAATTTCCAGATTACGATTACCAGTACTCGATTCTGTCTATGGAAACTATAAGGTGCTGGGCCCTTATAGGCTAAATACGATAGAACCTTATTTCCATTAGTAAGACACAGACGAACGTTAGTAAAGTATTAAATACGTTTGTGAACAGTACTGGACTACATTGGTCAACGCGAACGTCAAGGCGCCTCTAAGCGTGAGGATGCCGGTTCGCATACCGATAGTGGGTATATTTCAGAGATTTTTTCATTTCGGGCTAGCACAGTCCGTACACGGCGACCTTAAGTGGTGTGGCGCCCATTCAAACGGGCAACGGTGGTGAAGAATCTCACCGGATGAATTCATTGAAAAATGAGCAGGGTCGAGGTCATAAGGTCGCTATAGAAAAACGTATACAGTTACATTTACGTTTCACAAATATTAGGTTGGGCTTAGACACCTTAAAATCGCGTATCCGTACACGGGAACCTTAAATGACGTGGCTAACATTCAGACGGTGAAGGATTTCACACAATGAATTCATTGAAAAATGAGCAGGGTCAAGGTCATACGGTCGCTGTAGAAACCGTTTACATTTACACGAATGTTCAACATATTCTTATGCCACGTATAAGTTGATTCGACGTAGGAAACGTTTTACGTGGGAAAATGTCTGAAGTTCTAACGTAGCCTTCTTAAGAGCGGAATTGCGGCCATTTTGATGGGTGCTGATGTACCCTGCTGTTTAACTTTTCTTGCCACCCCATCGCATTCGAAGGACCAGAAGAAGCGACGAAGCTTGGAGACGTTTTGTAAATACAACCGGAAGTTACCAGCGTGACGTCACGGATGAACCGGAAGCGATGAACTGCGGCGGTCACAAGATGGCGAGACTTATCACGTGTGTCGCTTTTGCGCTGATGTCTTTTGGGACGGAATCTTCAGGTAAGCGATCGTCTCTGCGTCACGTGAGTTCCGGTGTCACGTGGTTTTGACGCAATGCATATTGTAATACGAATCGATATGAAAAGTTGCCGAATAAATTTTCCGTTAGAACGCTGGCTACATATGGAATGAATATTATTCCAGATCGACTGTCAAGTTCAAAGCGCTTGAGAGGTCATAAATGGCGCTATATGAATGTTCTGTCACAATATCCTGCCTTGAACCTTGAAAGATATTTAATAGAACAGAACGCCTTCGGCAACTAACTACTCAAACGAAAACGGTAAAGTAAGCTTGAAGGCAGCCATAAGATGTCGCTACACACTGGATAACGCAATGTTTATATTTAGACAACTTTAAAACGCTTTGAACCGAAGCTATGTATTTGTCAATTAGTTTAATCGCTCCGGTGTCATACAAAGATCATTTCCGAATTGTAAATATAGGTACAGTCGACTTCAAAGGCTGTGGAAGCCGTAAGATGTCGTTAAATACTAAGTAATGCAGTTCTCTGTTTAGACACCTTTAAAACGCTTTCAACCGATACTATGTATTTTTTCAACTGCGTTCAATGGTAACGTAATTCCCCTCGGTTGTCGCTGAATTGTAAACATAAGGTGCAATCGACGTCAACGGCTGTGGCAGCCGTAAGATGTCGTTAAACAATTATAATGCAAGTCTCTTTTTAGACACCTTTAAAACACTTTCAACCGATGCTATATATTTGTAAAATTCGTTAACTGATAAAAAAATGGAACTGTCTATCTAACAATTAGAACTGTTACAAAAGTTTAACATACCGAAGTCAACAGCATTTGATGCCATAAGATGCCGTTAAACATTGGAAACTACAATCGCCAGCTCAAATCCACCACTGCCTTCAGTCGGGCGATGCCAGTCCGAAGCCAAGATAAAGGAGAAGGGCGACGCTAATCACCTTCGTTATGACCCAGTGTAGTAAAAACAAACTGCACACATAGCTAAACGCAGATTTAAACATAGTTCATTAAGAAGCTAGGTTTAATAAGATCGATTGCAACAGCACCCATAAGATGTTGTTAAATATTCTTTTATTATTTATCTAAATAAATGGATAATACAATGCCGTGTTTAGACACCTTTAAAACGATTTCAACCGATGCTATATATTTCTCAATTGCCCTCAATCTGTTGTAGAATCTGTACGGATCGTCATATCTTATATCTAATAGCTAATGTATGATTTATGTATTATGCTAAAATATTGTATGCATTTGTCGTGGTCTTCCGCGTGTCCTTTTTCCCCTCCATTCTTCCCTCGATTATGTCTCTTACAATATTGTCTCCTCTTAGAACATGACCCATCCACTTCTTTTGTCGGTTTTTTATTGTCTCCAGTATAGTTCTTTTCTCCTCTACCATCTGTAGGACCTCCTCATTCGTCTTTTTTTTCTGCCCAACTGATTTTTCTCCATCCTTCTCCAGATCCACATTTCAAAGGCTTCTATTCTCCTGATGTCCTCCTTTCTCATTGTCCATGTCTCCGATCCATACAGGGACCACACTCCATATCAGTGTCTTGATCAGTCTCTTCTTTAGATTCTTATTTAGTCTTCCTCTTAACAGCTCGCTTCTCTTGTAGAAGGCATCCTTTCCCATTGCGATTCTCCTTTTTATCTCCACGTGGCATTTTGCGTCCTCTGTAATCGTGCTTCCCAGATAACAAAAGCTCTTTACCTGTTCTATTATATCCCCGTTCAGTGTAATCCTAACTGTTTCCGCCTCTCCTCTCCCTATTTTCATCACCTTTGTCTTCTTGATGTTGATCCTCATGTCATATTCCCTCGATATTCTGTCGAGCTGATCCATCATCTTTTGTAATCCCCTTTGGCTGCCTGCCATCATAGCTTGGTCATCCGCCAAATCTCAGCGCCTTTACTAGTCTTCCACCTACCTTCACACCCTCAGTCATTTCCTCCAGTGCTTCTCTTATGACTTCTTCTATGTAAATATTGAATAGTATTGGTGAGAGTGGGCATCCTTGCCTGACCCCCCTACCTATTCTTCCTGGTTCCGAGTATTCGCCCTCTATGCGTATTATGATTTATGTATTATGATAAAATATTGTATGCGTTTCAATCGACCAACCATAGTGGCCGTTCCTTGCAACTAAATCAGTCCAGCCAATGACAATCGTCGTATCATTCGTAATGTCCTGCTTTCATAATCAATCGACGAAGCTGGAACTCCTTGTTTTATGTTCGCGTCGGTAGTCACGTGGGCCAATTAGCAACCAGGCCCAAGTGAATGACTTTGATTGGGGTTAATTATCAGTTTCTGTAAATGGGTCTTTAAGACTGCACTTGCTATATTCTCCTTTAAGACTGCACTTGCTATATTGTCCTTTAAGTTTGCACTTGCTATATTGTCCTTTAAGTTTGCACTTGCTATACTATCCTTTAAGATTGCACTTTTTATAATGTCTTTAAGATTGCACTTGCTATATTCTCCTTTAAGATTGCAGTTTCTATAATGTCCTTTAAGATTGCACTTGCTATATTGTCCTTTAAGATTGCAGTTTCTATAATGTCTTTAAGATTGCACTTGCTATATTCTCCTTTAAGAGTGCAGTTTCTATAATGTCCTTTAAGATTGCACTTTTTATAATGTCTTTAAGATTGCACTTGCTATATTCTCCTTTAAGATTGCAGTTTCTATAATGTCCTTTAAGATTGCACTTGCTATATTGTCCTTTAAGTTTGCACTTGCTATATTGTCCTTTAAGTTTGCACTTGCTATACTATCCTTTAAGATTGCACTTTTTATAATGTCTTTAAGATTGCACTTGCTATATTCTCCTTTAAGATTGCAGTTTCTATAATGTCCTTTAAGATTGCACTTGCTATATTGTCCTTTAAGATTGCAGTTTCTATAATGTCTTTAAGATTGCACTTGCTATATTCTCCTTTAAGAGTGCAGTTTCTATAATGTCCTTTAAGATTGCACTTTTTATAATGTCTTTAAGATTGCACTTGCTATATTCTCCTTTAAGATTGCAGTTTCTATAATGTCTTTTAAGATTGCACTTTCTATAATGTCCTTTTAGTGCCCGCTACTGGAAACCCACCAGCATAAGTATTTATCAACACTAGTCGATTTTGCTGTCCCAAAAATTACGACCATTAATTGATTGAATTAATTAGTCATCGATCTAATATGTAGTACAAATAATGTATTGAAATAATATAATAACACGGTAATCTGCTGTTAGGTTTTTCTATGATCTAAGAGGAAGGTAATCTGTTACATGAAGCAGGTCCATTCACATGTATGTGCTAATCAGTCTTTTTTAGGAGTGGTTTCTTTTATTTTTATAGATTCCAAGGTGCCATGCAGTGTAAACTCAACGACAAGAGAAGAGATAACTTACTTACTTACTTATTTAGTAGTCTTTTAGTCCTTTGTGTGCAGTGGTCAAATTCAGTAGACTGTAAAAAGTAGATTTATCTGACCGAGTGATATGGGAAGTATTGGCCATGCACGCTTTCTTCCTCGTCTTTCTCTCTGCACACATATGTATGTATGTATTTATTGTTGTATGTATGTATGTATGTATGTATGCATGCATGCATGTGTGTATGTATGTATGTATGTATGTATTTATTTATTGATGTATGTATGTATGTATTTATTTATTGTTGTATGTATGTATGTATGTATTTATTGTTGCATGTATGTATGTATGTATGCATGCATGCATGTATGTATGTATGTATGTATGTATTTATTGTTGTATGTATGTATGTATGTATATATGTATTTATTGTTGTATGTATGTATGTATGCATGTATGTATGTATGTATGTATGTATTTATGTATGTATTTATTGTTGTATGTATGTATGTATGTATATATGTATTTATTGTTGTATGTATGTATGTATGCATGCATGCATGTGTGTATGTATGTATGTATGTATTTATGTATGTATGTATGTATGTATGTATTTATGTATGTATGTATGTATGTATGTATGTATGTATGTATGTATGTATGTATGTATGTATGTATGTATGTATGTATGTATGTATGTATGTATGTATGTATGTGTATCGTAGTCGAAATCTTAAACTCGAGATTTCTACAGCGCCGAAAGATAGCTAGGTCGCGGGAAACAGCATATCCATCTGTCTGTGTGTCTGTGTGTCCGTGTGTCTGTGTGTCTGTGTGTTCGTGTCTGTCTGTCTGTCTGTATGTATGTCTGTCTGTCTGTCTGTATGTATGTCTGTCTGTCATATTGCGACGCAGGACATATGTAGGATGGCAGACACAGCTTGATTAGGTCTGTGGAGAAATATTATACCTCGCGTCCACATTATTAGAGAGAGCGAGAGAGAGAGAGAGAGAGAGAGAGAGAGGAGCTTCGGTCTGATTAATATTGCCGAAAAATGAGAAACAGGGAGACCTTGGGAGATGGGAAGACGATTGGAAGCAGAGGGACAGGGATAAACAGACGGAGAGAGACATTAAAAGAACAGGACAGAGAGAGACAAGAAAGAACAGGGCTGTGTGAGAGAGAGATACAGGAAAAGGACGGTGATAGAGATTGAATGACAGAGCCAGGGAGAATAAGAGGCACAGATAGATAGATAGAGAGACAGACAGACAGAGACAGACAGAGACAGACAGAGACAGACACAGACACTGAGACACACAGAGAGACACACAGAGAGAGATGAAGGCATGGACAGAGGGGCAGAGGTAAGGAACAATAACGGACAGAGAGAGTGGAAAAGGCAGGGACAGGCAGAGGGAGATGGAGAATGACAAGTAGAGGAATGGAGACGAGGCCAGATGAGAGAAGACGAGAGAAGACGTGAGATGAGAGGAGATGAGGATAGGAGAGGAGAGGATAGGAGAAGAGAGGAGAGAAGAGGAGAGGAGAGGACAGGACAGGACAGGACAGGACAGGACAGGACAGGACAGGACAGGACAGGAGTGGATAATCGGATTGCCTCAGCAAGAGATGTCTTGTTTAAACATATTATATTACTTTTGAGTTGTAACTGTATTTGTAATCAGAAATTTGTAAAGCGCCGCTTTAACGTCCATGTACATTCACTGAAGTAGTTTCAATGAACGTTCAGAAGAAATAGGAGACAGGGAAGTTGTTCCCGTCTCTGCAGCCGCATCTGTCCCTGTGTATTCCCCTCTACCTCGGTCTGAGTCTGTCTGTCTGTCTGTCTGTCTGCCTGTCTGCCTGCCTGCCTCCCTGCCTGTCTGCCTGTCTGTCTGCCTGTCTGTCTGTCTGTCTGTCTGCCTGTCTGTCTGTCTGCCTGCCTGCCTGCCTGTCTGTCTGCCTGCCTGCCTGTCTGTCTGTCTGCCTGCCTGCCTGTCTGTCTGTCTGTCTGTCTGTCTGCCTGCCTGCCTGTCTGTCTGTCTGCCTGCCTGTCTGTCTGTCTGTCTGTCTGTCTGTCTGTCTGTCTGCCTGTCTGTCTATCTGTCTGTCTTGTCACAAAGGGTAGAACAACTATGGCTACGATTTCCAAATTTCAAGGATGAAGTGACGGAAGGGCGGAGAAGTGTTAGGGCGGAAGAGGAATGGGTTGAACGGAGTGGTTGGAATGTAAATAACTGAAGAAAAGAGGAGATTTGGGAGGACTGAAGTGCGTTGAGGATAAGCGATAGGACTTTGTACTCTATTCTTTGAGGCATTTAGAGCCAGTGGAGTCATTTTAGAACTAGAGTGATGTGATGGTACTTGGCATAGAATATGTATGTAAATATATATGATACAATATATATGCATATATAAATATATATATATGTACATATATATAAGTGCATGTGATATACATATAAATATATATATATATATATGTACATATATATAAATGCATGTGATATGCATATAAATATTTATATATATATGTACATATATATGTACATATATATAAATGTATGTGATATGCATATATAAATATATATACACATATTTATATAATTGTATGTGATATGCATATATAAATATATATATATATATGTACATATATACAAATGTATGTGATATGCATATATAAATATAAATATAGTAGGCCTACATATAAATAAATGTATGTGATACAATGTCATCTCCTATCTATATATCTAGCATCTGTGATGTTGTCACATATAACTTGGGTGCTTATGAATGTAAGCATGGCTGCGTCATTCGTTTTCTTATTCGTAACAGAAAGCGATTAACTGGCGCTAGAATAATGAACAGCGGCCGCCGTTCGTGCCTATACAAACACAACTCATATTATCTTGTTATGGGCCGCAGTCACATTATATATACATATATATCTGTATATATACATATCTGTATATATGCTTGTATATAGAGACATGAGTCTGTATATATTACATGTGTTCTCTCAATATATATATATATATATATATATATATATATATATATATATATATATATATATATATATATATATATATATATATATATATATATATATATATATATATATATATATATATATATATATATATATATATATATATATATATATATATATATATATATATATATATATATATATATATGCATACATATATATATATTGAGACAGTATATATATAATATACATATATATGCATATGTATGTGTATATATCTATTGAGACAGTATATGTATATATCCATATACATATATATATATGTATATATTATTGGCGAGAAATGGCTTCTGGGTAATGGATACGGTCCGATTTGCATTCATTGTTTAAGGCCGTCAATCAAAAGAATGGGCTTGTAGGTCGTCCAGTGGCGGGGAGGTTGATGGGGTCTTTTCATATGCCGGGTCTAACAGGAAGAATCCCCGGGGCGACCTTTATGACTTAGAAAGACCAAAGTGGATATGTCCATGGACCCCTGTATTATATTAAATAGGAGTTCATAATGGGCATTGGATGATAGCCTGTGTCGATAAGCCTCAATAAGCAGGACTTATATGAAAGCCTATTTCTAATAGGCCTTATTAAGATAGGTGGCGCATTCAGATAGGCTGCAATAGCCTTGAGCGTTATAATCATGGCACTGTAGAAGTCATTAGATTAGATTAGCTAGATTAGATCTATAGTCGCTGTGATAAAAAGTCTGAAATTATAATAATAATAATAATAACATTATTATTATTAATATTAATAAGACAATTTATATAGCGCCGTAGCACAGCCGAGGCCGAAGAAAAGGGCGCTGTACATGGGTTTAAAAATCAACTACATTCATAATATATCCTGAAAAGATGTGTCTTGAGTCGTGACTTGAATGTGTCCAGGGATGGGGCATTCGTCACATTGTCAGGAAGACTGTTCCACGAAGTTTATATAGTTCAGTTTATACAGAGAAAACCTAGTATGCTCGTTTCAGTTTAAAAATTGAATATGCTGAAACATTGAAGATATAGCTAATGATGATGATGATGATGATGATGATGAGACGATGATGATGATGATGATGATGACGATGATGATTTCTCTGTCCGAAAGCAAGTCCATTGGCTTCATGCCACCCTGGGATGAGATGAGTGAGGTGGTTTCCCGTTGCCTTCCCCACAGACAATTGTGGGTGAGCAACTTGTCCAAGGTCTCTACGCAGTGGCTTGAGGCAGTTTCGAACCCGCGACCCTCCGGTTACAAAGCACAGAACTTACCACTACACCACCGCGTCCCACATAGCTACAGATAAGCCATGAAAAAATAGCTGACTAAATAATAATAGACTGGTCTCGCAATGACCACAGATAAGCCATAGTGTGGTCATTCATACGAAACTTGACCCATAAAAGATAGCCCAGCGATTACCCAGTCTTAGATCGGTCCCCATATTCTTATAACGTAGACGGTCCAGGTATTTATGTTGCCCGACGCAGTTCGAATGACAGCCGTAGAAGCTGAATTACTACGAATTTGTTTGTCGGCGCAGGCGACTCGCATAATGAAGCAACGCATCGATTCCGTGTTACTCCATAGAACGCGGCGTTTATTGTTTGAAGCAACGGCTTTCTATTCGCAGTCTTAAGAAGGTCGCACTTCAATACAGTCAACTGTGCTTCGGGTCCACTGCGTTGGATCTACGGAACATTTGTATATAGTGCTCCATTGTTAATGTTCTATCGTTGGACTAAACAAGACAGAAACAAGATACAAGTGAATAGATAGTGCAGACAGTAACAAACAGAAAATATATATCAATGAAAAAAGTGTAGAATATAGAGTAAGTTGGAAAAGACGGAGACAAAGATGAGAAAATGATACATTAACTGAGAAGACAGCAATTAAAAGAAAATTTGTGCAGATTGGAATAAGTACTAAAGTAAGAAACACAGAAAGATACAAGATACTTAATTGACAGATAATTAATTAACAGAAAATGTTTAAAATTTTCAGGAGAAGCTCACTTGTTGTTTCTGAGATGTTGAAATGTCAATAGAACAAACCTAAGGAATCCTTAGACCCGCTAAATTAATTAATCCACGTTTGTGGATAAAATAGTATTTTACAGAAAAGACTTATATATAGCGCAAGACGACGACGAATGTAACGTAAATTATAATTGTGATCATAATTAGAAATTTGTAAAGCGCCGCTGAAAGAGAAACTAATGAGAGGTGTTCTGTGACCTACTGTTCATCGCGAGATCCGACTTTCTTTTATCATTCAAGTAAAAGATATACAAGATAAAGGTAAAACAGGTAAAGGTGAAAAGGTAAAGGTAGGACACTTGTTTGCACACTTCAATAGAAACGCCTCAAAAGCGTAGTCCCGAGGTAAAAGGATTGTAAAGCCTTGATTTTGATGTGTATTCCATGGAAGGTCGCCATCCAAGTCCTCTCCCAACTCGTTTTAAACTTCTTTTTTCCAAGTAATCGTAATAGTAAGTCGCGGGAATCAGCTTATTCACAGGCGCTCAGTCAAAACAAAATCGATAGACAGGAAGGGTTCGGTTCCAGGCCAAGATCCAAGAGTCAGGCAGGCAGACGGTCAGACGGCTATGGTGGATGGTGTTTGGAATTGAAACGGAAAGCGAGATAAGGGGAAGAGGAAGAATCAGGGTGGGATTGGTGGAAGAGGAGTGATTTCCGTTTTGATCGAAAGACTTGCTCGACCAGAAACTTAATCTGACCTTACCTGCCTACTGATTTTGTTTTAAAGAAGCGCCTCTAGAAGTAAGCTGGTTCCCGCGATTTCGCTGTCTCTGTGCGCTATAGAAATCTCGAGAGATTAAGATTAGGCCTATGATACGAACATGGACTCAAAATCACGCTTAAGAGCAGCTTATGTACAACCCTGTTAATGGATTTCAAGCCACGACCTTAGCATTTTTTCACCAGCTTCTCCTCTCTGAATTCAATTAACACTGTATGCTTTTGAAGACGCAGGATCACGAGAATACACACGTGTGCTTATTCACATAGAAATAAATGCATGTCTATTGTCTGCGCGGATGCGTAGCGACCTATTTCGTTACGCGGCGGTATAATACATGCTTGTGGAAGGGTCGGTCATGAATATTCATGAGAGGTCTTATGCGGATGGAATGAAAAATGGACTTCATCGTCATTCGATAATGGGGAACGAGTAATCGCTGAGGACACGGAGCGTTAATTTTGCTTAAACTGCGGAGGAGAGGGAAGAAGAGAAGAGAGGATGATGGGAAAGAGATGGGAGAGAGGAATAGGAAGTGGAAGAGAGGAACAGTGAGGAAGAGAAAGAAAAGGGGAAGAATGGGACAGTGAGGAGGACGGGAAATTGAAGAAGGGGGAACAGTGGATGGAAGAAAGTGGAAGAGGAGGAAGAGAAAAAAGAGGAAGAATTGGAAGAGGAGGAAGAGGTGGAAGAAAATGAGGAAGAGATGGAAGAATAAGAAGAGGAAGCGGCGGAGGGAGAAGGGGAAGAAAAGGCGGAAGAAGAAGAAGAAGAGGACGAAGAAGAGGAGAAAAGAGGAGAAAAGAGGAGAAAGAAGAGAGAGGTATGAGGTGGAAGCCATTTAAGGTTCTCGTGTACGGACCGTGCTAGCTCGAGATTCAAATATCTGAAATGCATTGTATCCGTATGCGAACCGGCATCCTCACGCACAGAGACGCCTTGACGTACGCGTTTACCAATGTAGCTAACTATGCCAGTTAAGGTGAAGAGAAAGAAGCGAGGAGGGTATTGGTAAAGAGGAAATAGAAGGGTAAATGGAGAAGACTTTGCTGAGGTAACATAGTATTACACAGACAAGCGTCGAATTGCCAGTAAAACCGGAGATTGGGAATCGGGAAAGAAATGCGAGAGTCACCGATGTAACGACGAAGAATGGGAATCAAAATTAACAGAAACTATTTTCGGATCTGTCGATTTACTGATTACTGGATGTATCCATCAATTCATCCATCCATCTGTACATCACTCCATCCATCCATCCATCCATCCATCATCCTTGCGTCCGTATGTCCGTCCTTCCGACCATCCATCCACTTATCTATCTACCCATCCATCATCCTTCAATCTGTCTGTCCGTTCATACCTCCGTCCGTTCTTCTCTCTGTCAGTCTCTCTATTCTTTTTTTCGTCTGTCCGCCCCTAAGTTCGTCCGTCTATCCACTTATCTGTCTATCAATTCATCATTCGTCCATCCGTCTTACCAACAGTCCGTCCGTTTGTTCCAGTGCAGGACGTCCTTTCGCCCGTCCGTCCGTCCGTCCGTCCATCCACCCATCCACCCATCCATCCATCCATCCATCCATTCATCTGTCCTTCCGTCCATCCATCCATCCACCCATCCACCCATCCATCCATCCATCCATTCATCTGTCCGTCCGTCCGTCCATCCATCCATCCACCCATCCACCCATCCATCCATCCATCCAACCATCCATCCATCCAACCAACCATCCATCCATCCATCCATCCATTCATCTGTCCTTCCGTCCATCCATCCATCCACCCATCCACCCATCCATCCATCCATCCATTCATCTGTCCTTCCGTCCATCCATCCATCCACCCATCCACCCATCCATCCATCCATCCATTCATCTGTCCGTCCGTCCGTCCATCCATCCATGCACCCATCCACCAATCCATCCATCCACCCATCCATCCATCCATCCATCTATCCAACCATCCATCTATCCATTCATCCGTCCGTCCGTCCGTCCGTCCGTCCGTCCGTCCGTCCGTCCGTCCGTCCGTCCGTCCGTCCGTCCGTCCGTCCGTCCGTCCGTCCGTCCGTGGAGCTTCATTGACACATCTTAGCGCCACCTATCGTGTAGACAACCTGCGTGCCGTAATAATAAGAAAGCACTGGGCTACAAAATAAGACACTCGGGTAGCGATTTAATTTCTCGTCCTCTCCCATTGCCCATGCCTCTATCCCCTCTCTCCCTCTAATCTGGCTAATTGAGCGCCAGAATCGAACCTGCAGCCCTATAAATTTCGCACGTCTACGCAACCCAATCGGCACTTCGTCCTAACAAACAACCAGGCATCCTCTCTACCGGTCATAGTTTGCTACCGATCCAGCTTCCGTATGATCACGCCCCGTCTAACTAGCCACCCTCCGTTGGTAGGCAGCTCGGGATGCGTGCCGCGAGACGAGGCTACGGTAGCGTCGAGGTGACGCGCTTCGGAGCGGCGCACGACACGGGGCCGCGGGGCTCGAGTCCCAAAGGACCTGGACGCTATTAATTTTGCCAAATTGCCGTCGGCAGCGCCGTCGATGAGGATGATTACGATGATGGAAACGCCAGAATTGGCCGACGAAACGAGTCGCCGAATACGATCCTGACACGCGACCAAGTCGTTCGCCCGTCGCACGGCGATCGTACGTCGCCGCCACCGTCCTGTCCGTTGGCCAGTCAGCCACGCTTATTACCCTTCCGTCCCTGCCTCCATGACTCCTTGGGTCCTTGTCTCCGCCCCAGCCTCTCTGAGTTCCTGCCTCCATGACTGTCTGAGTCCTTGTCTCCGTCCCTGCCTCTCTGACTCCCTGAGTTCATGCCTTCGTCCCTGCCTCTCTGACTCCCTGAGTCTGTCTCCGTCCCTGCCTCACTGACTCTCTGAGTTCCTGCCTCCATGACTCCCTGGGTCCTTGTCTCCGTCCCTGCTTCTCTCACTCTCTGAGTTCATGCCTTCGTCCCTGCCTCTCTGGCTCCCTGAGTTTGTCTCATTCCCTGTCTGACTCGTCGAGTTCCTGCGTCCGTCCGTCCGTCCGTTTGTCGGGGGTGTCTGCATAGACTGATAGCTGCAGTCAGCGAACGACGAGGGGTAAGGATGTCTTTTTTCAACACGGATCTACTCACGGGAGTTAGCCGAACTCAGTCCATTTGTCTGTCTGCCTATCTGCCTGTTTGTCTGTCTGTCTGTCTGTCTGTCTACCTGCCTGGCTGCTTGCCCAAAGTCTGTCTGTCTTAATACATCAAAGAGAGCTAGGAGGAGGGGATAGCAAAAGGCATATCAACCAATCCACCATGCCACCCATCCACCTTATCCACTAATCCACCGATCAAAGCATCCATCATTTCATCCATCTATCCATCCATTCGTCCATCCATCCACCCATCCATCCATCCATCCATCCATTACCATCCGCTTATCCATTCATCCATCTATCCATTTATCCATTCATCCATTTACCCATCCATCCATCCATTTATCCATCCATATATTCATCCATCGACTCATCTGTTCATCTATAAATCCCCACGTGCTCATCCGTCGGTTTCCATCTCGCCTTCCTTTGATCCAATACAGGTCCCCTCCTCAAGGACAAAGGTATTTTTACCTGGGGCTGATCCAGCATTTAAAATCACGGGATAATAGGGGTAGCTAACAAAAGACGGTGGAAATAAACAAAAACACATGTCCTAGAAACTTTGGGAGAAGTTGCACGTGATCAGTTAATGGGCGGAGTTTCCGCGTCACCGGAAACTCCACTTCTACACCAACTTCATGTCGAGGTCTTGAACATAATCAGTAATGGCGCTACATGAATTGTTTCCATTGGATCACGTTTCATCGCATTGCAGCTAGAAAGCACACACAACCATACACACGCACACGAACGCATACACAAACACACATACAAACGCACATACAAACACACATACAAACACAAACAAATACACACACATACAAACACGCATACACATACAAACACATACATATAAACACACAAACAAACACACATACAAATACACATACAAATACACACACAAACACATACAAACACACACACAAACACACATACAAATACACACACAAACACATACAAACACACACAAACACACATACAAACACGCACACAAATACACATACACACATTCAAACACACATACAAGCACATACAAACACATACAAACACACATTCAACACATACAAACACAGACATACAAACACATACAAACACACACATATAAACACACAAACACACATACAAACACACATTCAAACACACATACAAACGCACACATAAAACACATACATATAAACACACAAATACACATACAAACACTCACAGACACATAAATAAGTATGCATGTAATGTGTAAGTACTCTTGCATGATAACAAAAGGCGCGATGTAATCGGCCTCACTGCAATGGACAATCTGGTGGCTGTCTACAGAAAGCCGTTGCTTCAAACAATACGAGCAGAATTCCATTTTATAACAAGAAATCGATGCATCACTTCATTATGCAACTCGCATCTGCTGAATCGCTCGTGAAACTATAGTCTGCTAACCGGAGACACTGCAGTCAATGAAAACACAAATTGTCTGCTTAGAGTCACTGTTGGCAGGGGAGAGAAAGACGCATGGTGCTAGAATTAAGCAAGAAGGGACAAACTGAGGAGCTCGAGCCGCAACTCTCAGGGAAGGCGATTTCAGCTGTTAGGTCCAACATAGGCAAAGCTTCTAGACTGAGCTGTAGCAGTGCGCATACGAGGGACAGTCGAGGCACAGTAATACGAGGGACAGTCGAGGCACAGTAATACGAGGGACAGTCGAGGGACAGTCATACGAGGGACAGTCGAAGGACAGTCGAAGGACAGTTATACGAGGGACATTCGAAGGACAGTCGAAGGACAGTTATACGAGGGATAGCCGAGGGCAGTATTCATATGTTGCTTCTATATGTCATTATGTTTCTTCATCCATCAATCTATCTGTCTGTCTGTCTGTCTGTCTGTATCCTTGTACGTCTCTATTCGTGTGTACCTCTGTGTCTCTCTATCTGTCCCTCCCTTAGTCTGTCTCCCTCTGTTAGTTTCACGTCTGACTGCGTAAACGCATCTTTTGATCTTTTGTTGTCTGTGGCACTGGTTGCTGCGGCAGAGATTAAATGATGCGGTGGATGCGGCGCCAGCATCCATAGCGATGGTTCGGCTGTTGTTGCAGAGGCAGAGGAAGAAGAAGATGGTTTGGTTCATCAGCAGTGGCAATCGCTTCGATCGGCGTCGTTTGTTTAATGCGATGATCTTCAGTTAAGCAGCTTCCGCATAATTCACGTTATCCACTTTCTGTAACCAAAGCACAATTGGATTCACAGTGGAAACATATTGTCTCAGAAACATACATACATCACTCAAGTACATATCGAAACTCTAACACGCTTCATATATATATAAATAAATATTATATATATATAAGCGGATAAGACAGACAGACAGAGAAAGATAGGCAAGTAAGTAAATAGATAGGCAGACAGTCCTTACCTTACCTTACATTATAGACCGCATAGAGAGAGAGAGAGATAGATAGATAGATAGATAGTTAGATAGATAGATAGATAGATAGATAGATAGATAGATAGACAGACAGACAGACAGACAGACTGACTGACTGACTGACTGACTGACTGACTGACTGACTGACTGACTGACTGACTGACTGACTGACTGACTGACTGACTGATAGATAGATAAATAAATAGATGGATGGATGGATGGATGGATGGGTTGATGGATGGATGAATAGATGAATAGAAAGATAAATAGATAGACAGACAGGCAGACAGACAGACAGATAGACATACAGAAAGACATGCGGATAGACGGATGTACAGGATAATCTCACTGCACTGCGCTTCATAAGTGTTACATGCCATGTTTACCCATTACTCTAGATTACATAAAGTGGCATTACACTACATCGCTCTATAAAGACATTTGCATTACGTGTCGTATCTGTGTAATCAGATACCCGCGAATACTGTCTGACGGAGCACTTCAACGCGTCATGCGACGCCGGTGACGTCATCCTGATGACGTCAGCCAGCTACGGTCGCATGCGATTGGGCCGATGCATTCGGGGTGACTTCAACCTCGGCTGTTCCAACGACGTCGTCACTCACTTCGACGCCCTCTGTTCCGGTCGCAAGTCGTGTGACGTCAGCGTTCGAAGTCTCGTCGATATGAGACCTTGTCAACGAGATTTCGCTTCCTACCTCGAAGCCACTTACAAATGCATCAACGGTCAGCGCTTAATTGTCTGTCTGGTGGCCACTTTGTTTTGATGATCTAATCTAATCTAATCTAATCTAATTCTGATCTGGTCTGATCTAATCTAATACATTCTGTTATGTTCTATTCTGTTATGCTCTATTCTGTTCTATTTTATTCTGTTGTGTTCTACTCTGTTCTATTCTCGTCTATTCAGTTGTATTTTTTGCTGGTTAATTTTATTCTCAACTAGTCTCATTTGTTTTATTCTATTCTTATCTTTTCAATTGTGCGCTTTTCTGCTCTATTCGATTCTCATCTATTCTGACCTGTTCTATTCTTGTCTTTTCTATTCTATTGTATTATGAATGCCTTGCTATTGTATTCCAATCTGTTCTTTTATATTCTATTCTATTCTGTTCCAATCGAATTTAATTACATGATTTTGATAGACCGCTATCATAATGCGCAAGATATAAGTCGATGGTTGGTCCAAATGAAGCCGTAGTCATATATTGTAATACGTTGGACAAGTCCATTTGGAATTGAAAAGCAGAATGCAAAAAGACACAGGCCGCATTGTATGTATGCTTATGTGTGCACGAAGACACTTAGTATAACGCATTTTATGCATCTCAAAAAGCGCTGCATTGTCCTTGCATTGATGTTAGGGAAACTACACTGGGAGCCTCCCGTCGCTATTAGACTTGACTGGGTGAAGGAATCCCCAGCCATGGTGCAATTTATGGTTGGCACTTCTGGCTAGTTGACTGCTGAAATGCATCCCAGTGCTTGGGATAGGTATGAGCTTGGAGAAAGGGAAATGTTTAATCTTTCCCCTACAACTAACATTAATGTAAGCACATTGCAGCGCTTTTTTGAGATACATAAAATGCGCTCTATTAAGTGTTTCGATGCACACATAATCATACACACAATGAGGCGTGTGTCTTTTTGCCTTCTGCTTTTCAATTTCTAATGGACTTGTCCAAAGCATTACAATATTTGACTTTGGCTTCATTTGAACCAATCATCAACAATATCTTCACCCGCTTCAAATATCATATTAATAGACCTCAGATGTCTCGAATTTACAGAGGATTAAGAACGTTTGTTTCCTTCATTGAAGGCGTATCGCCATCAGCGCTGGATAGCCCTGGGCGGTGCAGCCTTTGAAGTTAATCGAGAGTTTATTTGTTGTGGCTTTTAAGCAGTTTTTATGTGCATTCATTAGTCAATGATGAAAAATTGGTCAACTGTCTCAAAGCTCAATCAATCAATCAATCGATGAAAATTGTTGCGTAAATGTTGTGTCGAACCCATCGATAACTCGTATGAGGTACAATTTAAGTAAATACGACTCTCATAGAGATGCGTCACGTAAGTAAGTAAGAACTTGATTAACATATCTTCATACTGATAGTTCTCTTAGCTGAGCCAACCTCACAGTCAGGAACGTCTAACATTGTTTTCGTAGTCTGTAAGCACCTTCCTTTCCTCTTAAGCCATCTGAAAATTAATTATTTCCGTTTCTAATTCTACCTGTCGGTCGCTGAGAGCGCTGGCGTCGTAACTAGATGTTACGTGGCGTGTGGCTAGGTCGATGGGGAATGTATAGTTCCGGGTATGCTTACGTAGCTTTGAGTCAAACAGAGACTTATGAAAAACTGTATCGATTTCTGTCAGCGCGACTAGCGACATCTGGGTGATATTAGTTCATCGATGTCGCATATCTTTTCGATGAGAGCGCATTTCTCGACTTTTGACAAAGACGATTAGATTTATTGGACGGATGTCAGTCACAGCTAACGCCGAACGCTGTGCAGCTTAATTGGACTACTAGCGCCGTCTCGTGACAGATGGGAAGCCGCTGCGAAAGCCTCGCGTGACTCTGGGAGTTTGGGGATAAGAATGAGACTTTAGCATTGAGTGGCATCTCGATTTTAAACGCAGGAACTGCGGTTTTTGTGTCAGACTCGGCGTAATTCTTAGAACCAGCCTTAGAAACGAGTGCGCAAACTCTCTGTGTACTACAGACCCTTAAAGTGACGTCTGCCGTAACCGAGGCAGAACAATCCGCTTGAAGACCGTATTATTCCCCAGTTCTCGGACATCGGGCCGGAAGCGCCTCTGATGAGGCTACCATGAAGTGGCGCTTTATACATTTCTGATTACAATTACAGTTACAACGATGTTTTGAAGTTAGCGCCTTAGTTTGGACACGTTATTTGGCAAGTTAAGGGGGCATCTTCCGGGCATTTCCTATACACCCTTATTGGCCCAATTTGAAAGTAAACATTAATGCAGCTTAACATTCGGTCACTCATTCGATCGTTCCCTCACTCACTCCCTACTCCTAACTAACCACACGCATGTTAATACACCTATGGTTGTGTTTACTGTCTGTTGTAATGTATTGTTAGTGATGAATCGCAGTCAGTCAGTCAGTCAGTCATTCATTCATTCAGTCAGTCAGTCAGTAAGTCAGTCCGACAGTGAGTGAGTGAGTGAGTGATGTGAGTGAGTGAGTGAGTGAGTCAGTGAGTCAGTGAGTGAGTCAGTGAGTCAGTGATTCAGTCAGTCAGTCAGTCAGTCAGTCAGTCAGTCAGTGACTCAGTCAGTCAGTCAGTCAGTGACTCAGTCAGTCAGTGACTCAGTCAGTCAGTCATTCAGTCAGTCAGTCAGTCAGTCAGTCAGTCAGTGTGTCAGTCAGTCAGTCAGTCAGTCAATCATCAGTCACTGAGTCAGTCAGTGAGTCAGTCAATCATTAGTCAGTCACTCAGTCAATCATCAGTCAGTCACTCAGTCAATCATCAGTCAGTCAGTCAGTCAGTCCGCATAATGTTCGTTGTGTCGCTGTTAGTGTTGGACTTGCGCATGGCCTACTGTCCGCTAGAGGGCCGCGTGGTGATAACAGCGCCCTTTGGCTTCCTCAGCAACACCCTCTACGGATCATATTCGGCCCTTGGGCGCCAGTCCTGCCCCTGGGTCATCCAATCCCTGCGTGGTCAGCGTGTCCAGCTGTCCCTCATCGCCCTCCATTCAACCGCCGCGGAGTCCGGCAACTGTCCCAAGGTCATCATCCACGACTCGGACACTGGTCAAGCGCAGGAGTTCAACGTCTGCGGCAAGAGGTCACGAGAGCGCCACCTGTACACGTCGCTCGGACATCACGTGACCGTCTATACGATAGATGTCGCTACAAACGAAGAACGCAAGTTCCTGCTCTCTTTCAAAGGTAATTAGGTCACTCGAATTAGGTCACTTTCTTACTTTTGTTATCTATTACTTACTTATCTACTCACTTATTTGCTCACTCGCTCACTCATCTACTTATTAAGATCTCAGAGGCGCAAAGTAAATGCTTACATGCTACACTTTCATGCTATATCACATGCACAAATCCAAGTAATTGGTAATTGTAACTGTAATTGTAAATTGAGATTTATAAAGCGCCTCTTAGAGGATAAACTCAACAGAGGTGCTTCCGACCCGAAAAAGTACAATCACTGTTAAACAGTGCAGTCTTCAGACGCCTGCGGAACACTGAGAGGGGGAGAGAAAGCCTCATATTGCTCAACATTTACTGTGCCAGCCAGCGTCGTATCCGCATCGCCATGCGGCAACCCTATAATATATCTGTGTGCTTTTTCTGTCAGCGGTCGGCTGTCCTTTGCTGAACGTGTCTGGTGGGGGCATTTGGGTGAGGCCCCTCGGGGTCTTGGGTGATGACCTCATGATTCGCTGCAACGATACCCAAGAGACGTGGTATGTCACGTGCCAGGACAACAGATGGGTTGGTGACTATGGCAACTGTAGTAACCAGGGAGGTAGGTGAAGATGGAACAACCCTCCAACTCATATTCAAACATCCCAACCACTTCTCTGAACTCCGTCATTGTCTTTAGTCGGGTAGTGCCAGTCCCAAGCCTGGATAAAGGAGGAGGGCGACGTCAACGGCCAATGATGCCATAAGATGTCGTCAAACATTGGAAACTACTAACTTTGTGTCCGAGATAAGAATCCTAAGCAGGTCTCGAAATCTCGTTGAGATTAAGTTAAATATGGTTAGTGATCATAACATGCGATACGGTGATCTATCCGGCATCGCGGTTCTTCTGTCATCCAACGTTTGAGGGTTTGAGCCTGATGAACGGACTCGGTGTAACGACCCTGGATAAGTTTATCATTCACACGTGTCTCAGTTACTAAGCAATAGAACTGACAACTGGAAAGTAAACGGATGTACTGGACCTTGACCACGACCCTTTCGTGCAAGGGTCACTGTTGGTGATAGCGCTAAGTCAGCTCGTTGTTTAAAGACGCTCTTGTTTCCCGGGGGTTCTCATGCTGGAAGCGCCTCTGAGTAATTTGTTTTGTAAGAGGCGTTATATAAGTTATCAAATGCAATACAATACCTTGGATTCGTCCTCTGCCGGTTCATGGTTCCCGGAGCAGGAACTGAGAGCCTGGTCTATGGTATACTTTACCATGCATTTGTGCCTTTGTGAGGTCCTAGGCGCTACATAAATGAGGCGCTACATAAATATCCAGATACATACATACAGGCATACATTACGTTACATTAGTCTTCATTTGTAAAAATAAGCGAATGAGTAAATAAATACATAAATGCAATAAACAAATAAAAAATAAATAGAAGAGAAATGCAGTTCATTAAGCTAGTCCTGAGAAGCAGACATGAGTGTGACATGATAGCGACTTCATTTTCTTAGACTCGGCATGCAAGGCAGGTGCCCAGTCTTCTCCCTCACCACCTGATCTTCCCACTGACGCTGTATGATCAGTGTAGGGCCTACTCATTATGGCTGCTTTCGCTAGGGGACGCAAGTGGAGCTGAAATCTCGAAACAAATTTCTATTCTGGAGGGGATTTGAACTCCCGACCCTTCGATTGAGAGTCAATACGTTAACCACTAGACTATCGCAACCGCACCAGATAAGCACAAATATAATAAATAATAAATAATAAATAATAGTCGTTCTTTGTTGTTATTCGCCAGTTAGCTTTTCGAGCAATGGAATCCAAAGAAGAGGCGTCGGATCTCCTTCCGTTCAGTTCTTCACACAAGGTTTATCTTCTTTTTCTCTGGAACAATTGTCTATCTTCTTTTTCTCTGGAACAATTGTCTATCTGCTTTTCTAATGGAACATTTGTTTGTCTTCTTTTTCTCTGGAACAATTGTTTATCTTCTTTTCCTATGGAACAATTGTCTATCTGCTTTTCTAATGGAACAATTGTTTATCTTCTTTTCCTCTGGAACAATACTCTCCCTTTTCACTTTCCTCCTCCATGTCTTTCTTCTCATCTTTCTTCTCTCATCGTTTCCTTCCTCAGTTACCTCTTTCCTTTTTTCTAGGCTGTTCTGTGTTATCAGTCGTTCAACTATAAATGTAAATGTACTCGTTTTTCCATAGCGACCGTATGGCCTCATTTTTCAGTGAATTTATAGGGTGCGATCCTTCACCACCGCTTCCCGCTTGAATGGACGCAACGCCATTTGAAGTCCCCGTGTACGCACCGTGCTAGCCCGAGATTCAAATCTCTGAAATGTGGCCACTATCGATATGCGAACCGGCATCCTCAGGCAAAAAATAACTCACACCCTACACAAAAGGTGCCTGACAATGCATATATGTACTTTCATTGGCTATCTCAATACGTGTATGCGTGGAACTACCATTGGAGACCTTCTCCAGGTATACGAGAATCATTCGACTACACAAAAGAACTTGTTCTTCTTGAACTTTAATATTTACGTTCGTCTTAGAACATAGGCGCTGTAGAAATATACGGATTTTGAGCAAATCTGTCATAAAGTGGCGTTATCTAATTTTTACAATGTCCCTTGTTACGTGTTATGTTTGCTGGCAGGTCTGCTGTTGGCTCTTGGCCTTGGCTTGGTCCTAGGAATCGTCATAGCTTTCGTCGCTCTGCTAGGCATCTGTTGCTTCAAGCACTGGTTAGTCTCACTCCTTCGTCTAACCTCGTGACTCCTACAGTAACGTTCATCGTAATCGTAATCGTAATCTCAAGATTTCTCCAGCGCTGAAAAAGCTAAGTCACTTTGAACCAGCTTATTCACAGGTGTAAGAAATCGCTCAGAAAAGCTAAGTCACTTTGAACCAGCTTATTCACAAGCGTAAGAAATCGCTCAGAAAAGCTAAGTCACTTTGAACCAGCTTATTCACAAGCGTAAGAAATCGCTCAGAAAAGCTAAGTCACTTTGAACCAGCTTATTCACAGGTTTAAGAAATCGCTCAGAAAAGCTAAGTCACTTTGAACCAGCTTATTCACAAACGTTCAGTCAGAAACAAAATCATTGAGGTATGTATGGTCAAAGGGGATTCCAAGCGGAGATGCAAAGGTTAGGTAGGTAGGTAGGCTGACAGCTGCGGTGGATGGCGTTTGGAACTGAGGCGCAAGAAGGGTAAGCAGATTTAGTCGCTATCTGTCAATGTTCCCACTGTCAATGTTTCCAGTCGACCTGGTGGCCGGTTGCTGCGTTCTGCGGCTCGTGGAGATATGCTGATTCCACGTTACCGCACGTCGTTGCGTGCTCGTCGTGCCTTCTCCTGCTTTGGTCCCTCGTTCTGGAACAGTCTCCCTTTAAACATTCGTACTTTTCCACTTAGTTTAACTCAATGTTCATTCTCTGTTAACTTGAAAACGCACTTGTTTAGATCGGTAGGATAGCCGTGTCATCAGCGCTTTTGAGAGGTACTTGAAGAGCGCTATATAAGTGTTTGTTACATTACATTTATTTCAATTGTCATTATTCCTTCTGTCAATATTTAGTCGGTCAAGTTCTTCATGGGTCATTTTATTTTTTGATATTTTTCCTTTGTAAATATCCGTTGTCATTCCGCCTGTCAATATCCGTTGTAGTTCCGCGTGTCAATATCCGTTGTCATTCCGCGTGTCAATGTCTGTTGTGTTCCGCGTGTCAATATCCGTTGTCATTCCGCGTGTCAATATCCGTGTCAATCCTAATGTCATTTTGCTTTGTAAGCCTTTGCTTCTATACCTCCCTTTCACTTTTTGCATAAATGATAGTTGTCATTCCCGTAGTTGTCACTTTCTAGTATCAACCTGTGTCACGTCATTGTCATTCTTTGCGTCACTCTCTCGGCCATTGGCAGTGTCATTCCCAGCGTCCCAATCCTGACAATGGATTGACCTTTGCTGACAATGTCAATTGCTTTGGCTGCGCATCATCTGTCGGAAGGTTGTGACGGCTGCGATTGGTACAGAGGCTGAAGCACATTGTCTACCTCACAAAACGACATATGGATAGATAGATAGGTGGATGGATGGATGGATGGATGGATGGATGGAAAAATGGATGGATGGAAAAGTGGATGGATGGAGGGAGGGATGGAAGGATGGATAGATGGAATGAGGGATGGAGGGATGGATGGAGGGATGGAAGGATGGAGGAATGGAGGGATGGAAGGATGGAAGGATGGAAGGAGGGATGGAGGGATGGAAGGATGGTTAGATGGAAGGAGGGATGGAGGGATGGATGGATGGAAGGAGGTACGGATGCAGAGAATTTATGTCAAAAATGTAAGATAAAGGCCCGGTGTAATTATCCAGGAAAACAGGCAGACGGACAGACAAACGGATAGACAAACGGACACGCAAATAGCAGACAGACCAGTCGACGAACAACAGACTGACCGAAAGGCAGACAGACAGATAGACAGAGGCGGACAGACAGACTAAAGGACAAACAAGACAGGCAGACGGACAACAAACCGACGGACAGACATTCAGACAAACAAAGCGACAGATGGGCAGAAATATGAACAGACAGGCAGACCAACAGACAGATAGACAGATAGACAGACAGACGGGCCGAAAAAAGGACTAATCTAATCTAATGACTTCTATAGCGCCGTAGGGACTGACTGAACGTCTCAGTTTCTCTGGCAGGAGCGCTATATAAATCTGTGATTACAATTACAGTTACGAGTGGACACGCGCACTGATAGACATACAAATAACATGCATGAACTATATGCTGCTATTTAAACCACCCTAAAAACTGTTCCTTTTCATCGGCATCAATTTAAATCGAACGTTAAATCGGTCACGTGGTTTTGATTGACAGGTGTCGACGGAACGAGCCGACGAAGGGGTTGGCGCCGATGACAGGTGCTTTGGGCGACGAGGTGTCGGTCGTTGAGCGGCGCTTTCCCGCCCTACTCGCCGACATCGAGACCGTCGCCCACCTCGGTCTCGAGAACGTCTACGTCGGCCCAGTCGGGTCGGGTGGCGGCCCAAGAGGGAGGATGGGCTGCCGGGGTCACTGCGGCGGTGGAGGCCACTCCTCGCGCAAGGCTCCCTCCTCTAACCCGCCTGCGTTCTGTGACCTCCACTTGACCCGGATGCGTGGCTGTGGCGGCGAAGTGGAAAAGGGAGACGACAGCGCCGTGGGATTCGAACCAAATACCCTCGAGATCAGCGTGACCAAGTCGGACAGCGATAAGATTATCTCTGCTCAGCTCTTCTGCGATGATGGTCTACTCGTCGGCGGAGAAAGATACCCGCCCGGGCTTCGAACCCCCGAACACAGACCGTCGATCGTATAATCTACTGCCAACCATTTATATAGCGCCAGTGAGAGCGGAAACGATCTGGGCAATCTGTTGCTTAACACCCTATTCAAAATTCTGGAAGAGAAGTGACCCTTTACGTTATTTAAGTGCTTAAGCGCTCACTACTGCGTTACGGAGTAAAGTGACAGCTCTAATGTCTCATGTTATTAATTAATTCATTTATTAATTCGTTTATTCATTCATTCATTGACTGATTGACTGACTGATTGACTGACTGATTAATCAAACAGTTAAATATTTAATTAATTAATTCTGCATTTATTAAGCGCCACTATCTAATGGCTAGGCATCAATCGATGGCGCTGAGTTATTGCGAATGAAGGACTTGCTCAAGGTACCTACACAGCAACCTTCCGAGGGGAGGCTCGAACCTGTGCACTCCGCGTTACAAGCCGAGTGCTCTAACCAGTAGGCTACCTTGCCACACACACATATATATATATATATATATATATATATATATATATATATATATATATATATATATATATATATATATATATATATATATATATATATATATATATATATATATATATATATATATATATATATATATATATATATATATATATATATATATATATATATATATATATATATATATATATATATATCAAAGGCCCATCTTATACAACTGCGCTGTAGCTAATACGTGTCAAATATTCAGCCCTGGGCATGCATGAAAGATAATAATCCACGATGGAACTTAGGCGAATCACCCATTTCCTTTTCGTAGGTCTTTGAGCCGACCATGGACGAATCGTTACGAGACTGATACAGCGGAGTTTAAAATTTTACAGAATATACCTTTCTGAGGAATAAATTTGGATACATTACTTTACTAGTCCATTAGCTACATTGGTTAAAGCCTGCGTCAAGGCACCTCTGTGCGCGAGAATGCTGGTATACATACCGACAGTAGCTACATTTGGGAGATTTTAATCTCAGGCTAGCACGGTCCGAACACGAAGACCTTAAATGGCGTGGCACCCAATCAAATGGGTAGCGGTGATGAAGGATCTCACCCAATTAATTCACTGAACAAGAGCAGGGTCGAGACCATACGGTCGCCATATTAAAACATATACATTTACACTTCATTTTCCCAAATCCACAACATTTCATCGGAAATATTGGAGTGAGCCAAATTGTAATTTTTTCCGAGTTCTCTCTCAGCTTTTGTGTGCAACCAAATATGACCTTAAAGTGGGTAGGTGTCAGTGAAACGGGTTCAGTTCTAATTCCACTTAACTGAATATCCAAAGAAAAAGTTGTTTAATCGACTTGAAGCCTTAATTCTTGTAGTTTACTTGATTCCGAAGCACAGACTGAAGCAATACGTTCTAACAAGGAATTAAAGAAAGTTCCTGTATCAATAGAATCAACAAATTAAAATGAAAAGCTTCACTGAAATTCAGATATTGCAGATACAACGCAAATTTTTCCTACCTGACTTTCAGGGTCCATTATTCTCTAATTGGAATTGTAATTGTAACAGAACATTTATATAGCGCCGCTTCAAGAAAAAACAACTAGCAAACCGCGATGATGTTAACAATATAAGATCACAAAGTTTATCACTTAGCAGTCATTGTTAGAGACTTTTACATTCAAAATTACGTTCACGGTTTAAAGAATATAATGCAGTTCATTGTATTGTAATGTAATATTAGTGGCACAACAGAGTGTAATGCATAATAAATTGTAATGTTAGTTAAGTAGCAGCCAATCAAATTAGTATATTAATAATTATTTTATTCTATTTTATTCAATTTAGTACTTTCATGACTGAAGCTCGAATATCGTAGCAATCAGAATAGTGGCGTCATCTGGCGAATGATCCACTAAACATAATGACGCTCTATCGGTATAGCAATTTCGGGATGAACGTCGTACCTTTGCGACACCTAGCGAAATTACTTCGCAGTGACTTTCATAAGCCGAACAGTCGTTACTTTGTGATCAATTTTGGAGGTTGTCATTGAAGTTGTAATCTTGATCTCGAGATTTTTACATCGCCCAAAGAGTTAAGTACCTGGAATCAGCTTATTCACAGGCGCTCAGTCAAAACAAAATCGATAGGCAGGTAAGGTCAGGTTCGGTTATAGGTCAAGGTCCAAGGGTCAGGCAGGTGGACAGTTAGACAACAAGGAAAACCGTGGACTCGGTTCTTGGTTGATTGGTGCAACAGTGGACCTGTATTGATTTGACCTGGAACCGAACCCTTTTGCCTATCGATTTTGTTTTGACTGAGCGCCTATGAATAAGCTGGTTCCCGCGACTTACCTTTCGCTGGGCGCTGTAGAAATCTCGAGATTACAATTACGATTATATGAGTAGTAGTTTCCATTTTTTAGCGACATCATAAAGTTGTCAGAGCCGTTGACGTCGACCTTACTTAATCATGCTAGAGCAACCGACTTCCTTTTGATAATTGGGTTGTCGTAGTTGCAATGTTTAGCGATATCTTATGGCATCAAAAGCCGTTGACGTCGATTGGAAAAAAATTTGTACAGTTTTCACTGTTTCAATTTTTTTCGTCTGGTATATGATTGGGGTAGTAGTAGCTGAGAGAGAGAGAGAGAGAGAGAGAGAGAGAGAGAGAGAGAGAGAGAGAGAGAGAGACAGAGAGAGAGAGAGAGAGACAGAGACAGAGACAGAGACAGAGACAGACAGACAGACAGAGAGCGAGACAGAGAGAGATTTTTATTGATCACCAAAATAATTAACAAATACAATCATATTCTGTCACATACATTGGTGCCAATGGGCTGACCTAAAAGGAACAAACAGTTTCGCTACGAAGGTCACCTGTTTACATCATGGATCACAAATAGATGACAACATTATAATCAGTAAAACAATTAATAATCTAAAATATAAAAGTAATTAATATAAACAATGAGAGTGCATAAACACAAACAAAAACTTAACTAAGTGCATCGTGTAGATGAGATTTTAGACTTGTTTTGAACTTGTTTAGTTTCCAGTGTTTAACGACATCATACGTCTGCTAGGGCGGTTGTCTTCGACTTTATGTTACCATACGACGCAAAATTGTGCACAATATATGGGAAGACGTAGTTGATGAATATATAGCATCGGTCGAGAGCGTTTTAAAGGTGTCTAAGCAGAACTCTATATTATTCAGTGTTTAACGACATCTTGCGGCTGCCAAGACCGTTGATATCAACCTTACGTTATCTTGTTAGAACTTCTGCATGTGATACCTAACTGGGTTATGCGCAGTTTCCGAATATAGGGCATCGGTGAAGAGCGTTTTAAAGTTGTCTAAATATAAAGTAGTATTATCCATTGTTTAACGACATCTTGCGGCTGCCAGGACCGTTGACATCAATCTCATGTTATCTTGTTATAGCAACTTCCGTTTCCTAACACTTGACGAATATATGGCATCGGTGGAGAGCGTTTTAAAGAGGTCTAAATAGAACTTCATATTATCCAGTGTTTAACGACATCTCGCGGCTGCCAGGACCATTGACATCAACCTTACATTGCCTTAAACGAATTTCATGGACTTTTGACTGGAGATGTTTTTATTCCTTAGTTTAACGACATATCATGGCATCAGCGGCAGAAGACATCACATCATAAATCATCAATTTTGCACACAGGCAGCACATTAAACTGTACAGCTAGTTAACATAAGGACGAACTACACATTCAGCGAATCTGAATTCAATTATTAGCTAACTATACATGAAGAAATTTTATGCAGTAGGGCTAAACAGACTTAATCGTAATCGTAGTCGTAATCTCGAGATTTCTACAGCGCACAACGAAAGCTAAGTCGAGGGAACCAGATTATTCACAGGCGCTCAGTCAAAACAAACTCGATAGGCAAAAACGTTCGGTTCCAGGTCAAGATACAGGAATCAGGGAGTCAGACAGTCGGACGGCTACGGTTTATGGTGTTTGAAATTGAAGCGAGAAGAGAAATAAGGGGAAGAGGAAGAACGAGGATAAGATTTTTGGAAAAGAAATTTTTTCAATCTTGAGTGAATCTTAACATGAATCCTAGTTTGATATAGGCTACCACTCCGTTGGTTTATTACCGATATCCAGTAAGGAGATACATAGTATCGGCGATGATAATAGGGAGATCAAGAGGAATAGTTTAAGTCGACATTCATGCTAGATGAATAGTTTAAGCCGGCATTCATTTTGGAGGAATAGTTTAAGTCTCCATTGATTCTAGAGTAATAGTTTAAGTCAACATTAATTCTAGAGGAATAGTTTAAGCCCACATTCATTCTAGAGCAATAGTTTAAGTCCACATTCATTCTAGAGGAATAGTTTAAGTGCACATTCATTCTAAAAGTCTGATTCCATTTGAATTAGCTAATTCCCACACCTTAACGTTTTGGCGATGATGGAATTCGAAAATCACTATTTAGATGTCAGTTCGAAATACAATACAATGCAATGAATGTAATGTAAAAAAATGCAATACGCTTGCAAACTAAGCAACATTATTTGGCGCTAATGTAGACCAACAGTTTCTCAGTGGTTGATTCAGATCGGAATATTATGACCTACATCCGTATAAAAGCAACAATGTCTGGCAACACCAGACCTTAATATTGTACTAAAACGATAACAACGATCACATAAATTGTCTGATAGTAAACTCCGCCAATACACCGTGGCACACAGCCAGACACAAGCTTTGCTATTCTGCCTGGACAACATGGTTGCCCTTTCCAATATATGAGACACTTTTTGACCATACGGCGCGCCATACTCTAGTAATTCGCTTACGTTGCTGATCTACGGCACGCTGTTTATCAGGCAATTAGCCATCGCTTACTGGTATTTCGGCGCCTTTATTAGGCCTAAATAGACCTAATTATTATCAATGGCTTCGTCCGTCCCTTCAGATTACGAAACGAAGAAGCCTTGGTGGTCTTCGTTGGAATGCGACCAAGAGCCTTCGAGGCTATAGATTACTGTAGGCCAACGTGGACATCTGAAAGCCAGAATCATTATGGTAATAGGCGACCGACGGTGAATTATGGTAGGTCGGGAAGGACACTATCTCGTAAAGAAACAACACCCGCTCAATATATGTATATATACATATATACATATATATACATATATATATACATATATATACACATATATATACATACAGCATATATATAAATGCAACAATATATATCTATAGAGAAATAGAGAACGGGTGTTATATATATGTGTGTCTGTGTAGGTGTGTGCGTGTGTAGTTGATGCCTTATGCACAGACAGCGGTGCAATAGAAGTCAGTAATTTATAATAATACGTGTATATATATATGTATTATAATTTAGTAACTTCTATAGCGCCGGTGTCTAATGCACAAGGCATCAGCTGATGGCGCACCAAATTCAAGCCGCAGTCAGTTGAATGTTTAGAAGGTCAGTCCACGAGTCAGAGAGGCAGCCGACGGTGGATAAGCAATTTGAAAAAGGTTTAAGTCTTGAGTTGACAACGAAATGACAGAAGCTACTGAGCAGAACGAAGAGAGAGAGAGAGAGAGAGAGAGAGAGAGAAAGAGAGAGAGAGAGAAATAGAGAAATA